>JALMGA010000009.1:41787384-41939138 GCA_023333525.1 Aspidoscelis tigris stejnegeri | reverse complement strand
AAGAAAGAAAGAAAGAAAGAAAGAAAGAAAGAAAGAAAGAAAGAAAGAAAGAAAGAAAGAAAGAAAGAAAGAAAGAAAGAAAGAAAGAAAGAAAGAAAGAAAGAAAGAAAGAAAGAATGAATGAATGAATGAATGAATGAATGAATGAATGAATGAATGAATGAATGAATGAATGAATGAATGAATGAATGAATGAATCATCTGGGGTATAACACTGTGGTTTGGTTACTCCAAATTGGCATCTAATGCAGAACTGTGTTATACAACAAACTACCACATGGTACACAGGAACCATAAGCAGAATTTAAAAATACATACCAAGCAGTGCCCATCAAAAGACCTAAAAACAAGGCAACATACTAAGCTGAGGCATACCAGATCCCCCTTCATCAACATATGGAGCTGACCTGGAAAAGGGAAAGGCGTTGCTCCAACCTTGTTCAGGTAGCTAAAAATGGTACCCAAGGAGTTTTTTAAAACAGCAGCTTTCAGGAAAATAAAATAGCTAGTTGCATGTTGTTCAGGACATTCAAAATGGTGCCACCATTCTTTAAAAGATAGTGGCAGCAGAAAAAAAATGTACATAGCAACCAATCTCTCAAAAGCAGAGGC
This sequence comes from Aspidoscelis tigris stejnegeri, assembly GCA_023333525.1. NCBI lineage: Eukaryota > Metazoa > Chordata > Lepidosauria > Squamata > Teiidae > Aspidoscelis > Aspidoscelis tigris. The sequence continues at coordinate 41,938,526 of JALMGA010000009.1, read as the reverse complement.
AGATTTGTGAGCCGCTTTGAGTCCCCTTAAATGGGTGAGAAAAGCAGGATAGAAAAGCCAACTCTTCTTCTCCTTAAAGTAACAGCATCACCTAAGCATGCTGTTTTCTGTCTTTCAAGTAAACGTGTTCTAGGGATATGTACGAATGTTCAAAACATTCAAAATTCGATCAAATTCAATAGGATGTGGACATTCAAATTCAAGTAAAATGTCTTCATATTCGAATTTAAACATCCTAACGAATTTCAAATGTTCCAAAACATTTGTTCGAATGGTCAAATGATTCTCATACATAACTGTATGCATTTGCATTTATAATACTGGATGCAAACGGGATGCATAAAAATGGGATGTGTACGAAACACGTACAGATACGTATCACATACGAATGCTGTCGACATTTGTATCTTCAGATTCAAATCTAACATTTGAACAAATAGATTCAAATGTATTCGATTCGAATCGGATTTTGTTGCATTCAGATTCTAAACATCTGAATTGAATTGAATGCTTTGACATTCTATTTGACTCGAATTCAAATGGAAAAAAACATTTGTGCATATCCCACTGTTGCACCACTGACTTCTTCACCAGTCTATGAGTGATAACTTCAACTTTTACTAAAACTGGTACAAGGAAACTCTGCGGCTTAGGTGTACCTATTGCCACCTTCAGCTTGCATACAGACTACATTTCTGCCTGGACAAGGATTGGCTAGCCACTGTTGTGCCTGAATTGGTAGCCCTGTGGTTAGATTAATGTAGTGTGCTCTATGTGAGGCTACCTCATATCTACTCCATGGAAAATGTGTCAACCAGGTTGGAGTGTGGGCCATCCCAATGTCCATATGGCACACCCATGCTTAAGCCAGTGCACTGGTTGCCAGGCATCTTCTAGACCAGATTCAAGGTTTTATGATTAACATATAAGGTCCTTAACAACCTGGGACCAAGGTACCTGACTGACTGCTTTTTGTGCTATATACCTGTAACATCAGCAAGATCAACTAATGAGTTCCTGTAGAGAGTTTCTCAGGTTAATGAATTACCTATAGCCAAACTTTCTCTGCATTCTTTGAAATGCTTTTCCCTCTGATATCCACTAGGATTCTACAAACATTTAAGAACCTATTGAAGACTAATGTGAAGCATTCTTCCCACTCACAGATTATAATTGTTTTTAATGATCTATATTTTATATATTTTAATTACTTTAAGGGTGGGGTATTGGCCTCTTTTGTTTTGTTAGTTACTTTGGGTCCTTAAAATGGGAAGTGATATAGATTTTTTTTTAAAAAAATAGAAATCTACAGCCTCCAGGGACCACTGGCCAGCTGGTTGCTACCCATTCCATCAGAGCCTACTCAAAGTCCTTCCTGTATAGACATCACTACAACCATCTTTCCTGGGATGGCCAGTAAGCCACCCAACAAAATGCAAGCAAAAATAAAATAAAAATCTCATCTCACTTTTGTACCAAGCACATGGGAACCAGTGAAGCACATGACTTCTTCACCAACACTTGATCTTCAGTCCTCCAAATTTATCTTGATCTCACCTTGAGATGGAATGGAAATGCGGCAAACACATACACTATACCATATATTTTTTTTGCCAAGATAGAGGTATGTTGGTATCACAGAGATCTACAGGATGCAAGGTGATAGGCAAGTGGTAACTATTTACTCAGAACATTTTATATATTTAAGTTTATTGATCCATTATCTGACAAACTGGGCAATTTAGTGACCATATTAAGAGTAAGTAATAAACTGCTTCAATTTGTTTGGTTCCACCGAGACTTGTTAGTAAGTTAAGTGTGCATGAATAGCCATTTGGTTATTGAGAGTTTCTGACTATCCTAAGAAGAGGTGGAAGGGGTCTGGTCTGGAAGGGCTCTAAGTTAGATAAGAAGATACCAGCTACCCACTCTAAGATGGACTTCACATGCAAAGACCCATGATCTGCACCATTCTACTCACACCTCACCCAATGCTGTGGTGAGGGAAGGAAAGGGCTTTTGTACAGTTTGATACATGATGGCACTGGTTCCACTTCATTCTCTTGGAGCATGAAAGCCCATGGCAACTTTTAGCACGGATCAGACAAATCCCCAATGTAACTGAGAAGACAGAGGGAGAGCTTGACTCTGTTCTTGACTGACAAGTCTAATTCAACAGCTTAAGGGCTCTATGTCAGCTACTCAAATGGTTTCTTGTTCAATCTCCCATAGAGAACAATAAGGCTAAAACTGCTTCCACCAGCATTTTTTAATGTATGTAAAGAAACAATCAGCGACCTGGTTGAGGAATGAAAGTGCTCTAGATAGTGTAGATCTCCAACCAGCTTCTGCCATTTCAAAGCCTTTTTGTGGCGTAAGTTAAAAAAACTCTTACTGTAAGTGGTTCATTTGTGCTCAAGTGGAACTGGCACAGGCTGTACCATTCTCACAGCCCAGTGTAATTTAAGTCACAACTATTTGTATATGAAACTATTATGCCTGCACTTCCCTGATTGCTTAATAGATATAGCAATGCTTAATTATTACAACAGTATGCAACATTATGGTCTGCATGCAGGTATCTGATGCCAAACATCTGCAAACATGCCACAAGCTCCAGGTTTTCCAGAAAAATCTTGGATCTTTCCCATTGTCTCAAACAACAAAAATCTGGATTAGCCCTGCCTGCCTGCCCTAAATTTATCATGTAAAATTTTAGCTACCGTATAACATACACTTTTTTCTTTAAAGAACTGAAAATATATTGAACTAATTTACCCTGCACCCAGGGTACAGTCTTAAATGTACCATCAACCCAAGCTGATGAGAAGGAGAATTGAGGAAAGCTGGGACTCCAGTGTTTATTTCTGATTAGAAATCCTGCATGCAAAATTGATGAGGAAGTATTGTAGACTATATTGCTTCATCAGCTGCTCCATAGCTCTTAGTAAACTACAAGATTTTCACTTACAGAAACCTGGCAAAGACATGAGGTACCTTCCCAAGCGCCCATCCCAATGTTCAATTTGGGACAACAAGGAATGGTAACATCCTCGCACTGACTCCTTTCCCTATGACTCCTTAAAATGGGGGGGGGGAACCTTTGGATTTTACTACTGTTCTATAATTTTTTGTTGCCCACCATGATCTGTTTGTTTTTAAAGTTACATGTATTGCTAAGAGTATCCCAAGCATGGGACATTGTTCTATAAACATCAGTATTTCTAGATGACATTTCTCATGGCCCAATTTATAAACATAAACATGGAAAATACTACTAAAAGAGTAGTATAAGTACTTTCTCTTTGCATTCAAACTGGGAAGCTTTCTCTCCCCCACCCCCCATCTAATTAACACAAGTAAAATACAAATATTCCTTTCCAAACAGAAATTAGCTCAACAAAAGCTCTCTTTCATTCTGAATACACTTTTCAAAGTCTACACTGGTAAAATTTCCCAACTGAAGTATGTACAATCTCCTTTTACAAGAGCTATCATTATCGAGTACTTAAATATGTTAATTTTTTAGCTGCATATCATACCAGATAGCGCTTTTGTTAGAGAAATATTTAATGCTGCCAAAAGACTTTTCTAGAGTTCAACAGTCCCATTAGATATTTTTACAGGAAAATATAAAACTGTAAAACTCAATTTAACTTTTTTTTTTTTTAATGAAGACAGACCACAAAACCTCTCTCAGTAGTAGATCTTAAACCTACAAATAAGGCAGCATAAAATTTAATGAAGCTGCTTCTTATTACATTTTTTTTATTTCAAGACTACTGGCCAGTCACTTTCTGAACTGCATCTTATATCTTTTAACAAGCTATGTTATAATACTCAAGCTATAGCAGTTAACCCATACCATTCTTCCCTGTAGCTTAGTTCTCAGCACCAAGCGGCCACCAGGACCCATAACAGTAGGACAATGGAACCAAGAAGTTTTTTCCCCTACCTGTCTCAATCCTCCAGTCAGTTTCTGGATGAAGATGTTGCTCTTTTTCATTTTGAAATATTATCACTGTGCCCCACAGGTTCTCCAACTCAAGATTTCCATGAAGTTACTTTCAATTTCTCTAGTCTGTTATCAACCAAAATGAAAATCAACAATCTAAAGTCATAGTTCCTTTTGAGGAATGTTTTCCTCCCATATGAAATCCCCACATAGTGAAGCAATGTCAACCAATTCAGTTGCTCCCCACATCCAACACACTCAGTTCAGGAAGGGAGGAGAGACAGCTGTTACAACAAAGAGCTGGAAGGAACACTGGCTAGATAGGGTGCTTTTGTGTGGTCCTAGATCATGCCAACTACGTGCCATATTTTCCTGAATAGCTCATTGTTTATGCTTTGCTCACACGCCTTCCAGCCTCTCTACCCTTCAGACCTCCAATGTTCAAATCTCTCCTTTCCTGACTTCAGGATAATAGAGCAATCAAAGTACAAGGCTGTACCATTTTGGTCCATTATGTTGTTAAAGACAAACATTAACCACTGACTGTACTTCTCTTTTGGAAACTCCTTTAGCATTAACTTTATACAGTATCTGTAACGGCATAGCCATTAGTACGTTCTCAAACAGATGGTCAATGCATCAGACCTAAAAGATTTAGAAGATTTAGGATGCCTTTAAAATACAAACACTTGTTCAATTTAAGATAAGCTTCAAAGTTACAAAATACTTATAGCCTGATCACATTACATGAGATCATGTCCATAACACCCATTCATTTCATGCACAATAAAATCTATCTGTATACGATTCAGTCATAAAGCTCTCTACCCCTCCTAATATCTAGCCAAGGGTGCCTTTTTCCCTTTGGAAGGCACAGAACTAAAACAAAGAAGCAAAACAAGCTCTTAGTGCTCTTGAAACCGCAAGACAGGCAATGCCCTTTGCTTCCATCCAACCACAGAACTACAAAAGTTGTGGACTCATTCCTATTACACTGGATCTGACTTTTATGCAGCTGCAAGGAGGGGGGCTGCAAGGGGGGGGAATGAGTGTGTTTCTCTTTGTTTACAGCGGAATGGTATAATCTGGCAGAAAGCAGCAATCACAGGAGATGGTACCCAAGGCATACCCTGAAAACTGCAAATCCACCTATAGGCCCAAACTGGCTGGCAGGCTCTTCTCTTCTACTAAGTAAGCTCTTATGGGCTAGTTGCCCATCTTCCTTTACCAGAATGGACCACCTCTTTGTACATATTTGGTCATTCCAACACTATTTACTGGGATTGGAGACAGAACATAAGCAGTGGCGGATGTGAAAAGGCCTGGTTACCACAGCAGCAAAATAAAACTAGTTACAATAAAAAGGATTTTCAAACCATTCACTCCCTGTTACGTTCTTTGACAACAGATCTTCTACCCATATTATTATATTCAGAGATACTTCTGTTGTCTCTCTCCAAAGATCCTGTGTAACCTGCTAGGTAAGTTGACCTTTTACATTTAACCGAAAATGAAAATAACACACTTTAGGGTTTACTGAAAGCTACCCATAAGTCACCTAAATATTTTTCTAGGTTAAGAGGTTGTGAAATTTTGCAAAGAAGAAGAAGAAGAAGAAGAGTTGGCTTTTGTACCCCGCTTTTCTCACCCATTTAAGGGGACTCAAAGCGGCTGACAAACCTTCCATTCTTCTCCCCACGCCAGACACCCTGTGAGGTGAGTGGGGCTGTAAGAGCTCAGAAGAGAGCTGTGACTAGCCCAAGGTCACCCAGCTGGCTTCATAGAGGAGGGCGGAATCAAACCCAGTATTCCCAGGTGAGAGTCTGGCTCCTTAACCACTAGACCAAGAAAGGGAACTTGTCTTATAATCCATTCACAATTTCTCATTCTTGTAACTGTCTTCTCACTTATGCTCTAACACACATCTACACCATCTTCTCCAACCATTTCCCCTCATCTCTACTACAACATCATGCTCATGTTTTTCCATAAAGCAAACCCCTTCTCACTAGAACCTGCTCAACCGTCACCATCATCTCTAAATACTTTGGAAACAATCTTCCAAATCAAACCATTCCCTATTTACAACTGATTCTAGTTCCTTCCAGAGTGCATCCTCCTCAAAATAAGTATTACATTTTCCCATTAGGTGGTCCCCTTTGGATTGCAAGGGCCCTGGTATCTCCACCATACTTATTAATGGGCATTTCCTTCCAATATTCAATCTTTGTGGTAGCTCATCTCTCCCACCCATTCAAGATGGAAGAGGCAGGAACATAAAACTCAGGGAAGGTAACCCCTAGGACAACTCTTAACAGTTTCCAGTACCAGCTCCAGTTTAGTACACATCCACACCAAGTTTTCTAACACACCCTTTCTCCCTTAGCTAGAAACGCAGAATGGCAGAAGGAAAAAAAATGTGTAATCTTAACTACCGTGACCCATGCAACTAATACTCCACCCTCAATACATACAGTTAAGGCCTTTCTTTCTCTTCCATAAGCTATGAAAAATGTTTAAAATTAAACTCGCAGTTTTCCTTTTTGTTTTCTTTTTTGAACATGGGGTCTTCTCCAATGAAATGCCTTTATAGGCACAAAAACGACCCCTTCCAATGTCTGCATGTTTATAAATAATGCACTTTCATGTAATCTAGTACATGCACTCCTACTTGAAGCACTCTGTGATCAAATCCTTGTGAGAAAAGAAGGGCAGAGGCATGTCTTCAACCTAGTCATCCTCCCCCATTGATGATCCCTCCCAAATCCACATCCATGAGCACACAGCCCTGTCTTCTCTGTCTCATTCCTCCAAATCTGGGGAAGGAAAGAAAATGTTCATTCAGTTAGATATAGACTTCCACCCTTCCTCAGTCCATGGCACCCCACCCATGTACATATCCATCTCCCAGACACACACACACACACACACACAGAAGCAAGGGAAGCCGAGAAACGTACACGCACACACAATGACATACACCTACGTGTAACACGCTAGACAATACCACACGTACATCTCACCCACGTACCCATACGGACTTGCCCTCGTGCGTGTTCTGTGACTGTGGGTTTTGCACCCGGACCAAAAAAGCCCCCTCCCCACCTGAGGGAAAGTTGGATTCCGCTAAGCCCGCCCGCCCGCCCGATGCTCCCGGCTCACCTCAAACCGGCTCTTGGTGACCCCGTTCATCTCCCTCCTCATGATGGAGGCCTGGCAGGGGGTCGCCTCGGGTGAGACCAGGCCAGGCCGAGCCGGGCCAGCCCCGCCCAGGCCCCCCGCTCCCGAGCGGCGTCAGCAGCAGCGGCGGTGGCGGCGATGGCCCGCTTGACCGCCCGCCCGCCTGCCTGGTCGTCCGTCCGTCCGTCCGTCGCCCCTCGGGGTGGGGATGCGATCCGAGCGAGCGATCCCGTCGCCTCCCTCGCCAGGAGGGAACGGTGAGCGTGCTGGGGAGGGGTCCCTGTCAGCTGGACGATCCCTCCGCCAAGGCTCCGGCCGGCCGGGGACAGCCAGCGAGGATCCCGGCCTTCCCTCCTCAACTACAACTACTACTTCTTTTTTTTCCCCCCGTCGGCTCCTTCTTCAATCCAAAACAAAAACACTCCGCACCTGCCAGCAACAGCGCCGCTCATTGGACGGCGGAGGGCGGCGCAGACCGGGGGGGAGGGGGAAAGAGCACGAAGCGAAGGAGGAGGAGGAGGCGTACGGAGCATGCGCAAGCGCAGCGCTTCGAGAGAGGGGAGGGGAGGATGACGACGACGACGAGGCGGACGAGCGGGCGAGGCGGGGGGGGGGGGAGGGTCTTCGTGGTCTCTCTGTGTGTGTGTGTGTGTTCCGTCGTCGTCACTCAGTGTGGCAGCGGCGGCATCGCTGGGCTTCGCGGGCGGCGCCTAAGGCGCTCGACGGGCAGCATCCTCCTCCTCCTCCCGCCTTCCCCATAGCGCGAAACAGGCGACATCCCGTCTCTGTGGGGATTTGGGGGCAGTTGCTGTGTGGAACTCTGGTTCCAGTGCGCGCGCATCCAGATGAGACGGCACGTTTTTCGTTTTTAACACGGCGCTGGGCCTGGCTGGCTTCACGAAGAACGTGTGGACGCACCCGAATCATGGCAAAAGCGTGACCGGTTCGGCTCCTAGCCCAACACAGCGAGTTTGGTCTAGTGGTTCGGGAGCCGGACTCTTCTCTGGGAATACCCCACGAAGCCAGCTGGGTGACCTTGGGCTAGTCACAGCTCTCTTCCGAGCTCTCACAGCCCCACCCAACTCACAGGGTGTCTGGTGTGGGGAGAAGAAGAGAAAGCTTTGTCAGCCGCTTTGAGCCCCCTTAAATGGGTGGGAAAAGCGGGGTAGAAAAGCCAACTCTTCTTCACACATTAACCCTTCAGCCACCTCCTCGGCTGTGGCCGGACCTAAGGTTTAATCCAGCTTCAGTCCACCTTCAGAGCTAGAGGACACATCAGCAAAGGGACTAGTGATTTTCTTTCCACAATATCTATCAAAAAGGTGAATTTTCTGAATTAATTCACACTGAAAGAAAACAGCTTGTCACTTTGCTGATGTATTCTCTCACTCTGAAAGTGGACTGAAACTGGATTAAACCTTAAGCGTGACCACAGCCTTAGTCTGTAGTCGGTTGACAGCAAGGACACCTACCTAAGTACCTCTGTGCTGATTTCTTAGCAGATATACAGAAGTGGTTTGATATTGCCTACTTCTGGGAGGCGGGAATTGAACTGCCAACCCATTGCATTCCTGGCAGTTTACCACCAATGAGCACAGCCATTCCCTCCACTATGATGCAAAGAGCTTCCCCACCAGCACCAAGTTATAGAAGTCTCTAGCACACTTATGGGATAAAACATGCTCAGCTTCAGTAATTTTTATTTATTTAGCATATGACAAATTCACATAGTTTAAACAACATGATAGAACGAGGAGATCCTTTAAGACTGACTGGTTGCTGCACCTTGGAGGTGTTAGATGGTAGCCTCAAAGTGACTGCTGTTTAGCACCACTCAGACAACACGTGACTTGAGAGTCACAGATGCGAGCAGTAGGGATGTGCACGAATTATCTATGCATTCGGAATCCAGATGAATACGTCCGGATTCCAAGATTCGTAGATGGATCGAATAGGGCCCTATTCGAAGGGCCCTATCCATCCACAAATTGGATAATCCAGTATCAATAGAAGCTTTGGTAGAAGCTTCTAAGGATAATGGATTACCCTGGGGCCTCCACCTCCAGGCCGCCCTCCCCCAAACCTCCCCCCCCCCAGGGCCCACTTACCGGCTCCAGTGGTGCTCCAGGGCTCTTCCGGTAAGGAAGGCCTGTATTTACCTCCGTGGAAGCCTGCTCATGGTTCCAGCGGGCCCCGGAAGAGACGTGTGCCGCCATCGGAGCATGCTTGCCCATCTCCCAGGGGCCCACTTACCTGGGGGGTGAGCTCCGGTGGCAGTGTGGGCCTCTCAGAACCCTTTCATGGTTCCAGCGGGCCCCGGAAATGGCCTGCGCCAACACTGGAGCTCGCCCACCTGCCTCCACGGGCCCCCCTTACCTAGGGGGCGAGCTCCGGTGGCGTCGCGGGCCTCTTCCGTGGCCCGCTGGAACCACTAGGGTTCCAAGGGCTAAATACAGGCCTTCCGGTTGTTTTGTCTTCTCACTTCCCTCTGTTGTTGCTTCTCCAACCACTCCATTTTCATATCCTAAAACCTTTACTCCCCTCACCTCCAGGGCCTCTCTTCCAGATTATTCCTCCATATCTATTTTTTCTACATTGTACATCATTTTAAACAGTTCCATCATCTGTCTTATTTACTCATCTCTTCTGTAAACTAAAAAGTCCCTGACCTTTATTCAGAAGGGATTTGTTCTTTCACCAAATTACCCATCTGTCCTTTAGAACATTTTTCTTAGTGCTGTTTCCTTTAGGAAGTATGACAATCAAAACCGTACACAGATTTTCAAGATAGGTTATTTATTATTTACATTTCTAATTTTTTTTAAAATTAAAGCACAACAGTTACGAGCAACAAGCTCTAAAGAAATTACAGGGTGAGTCTTAAAAATCAAAGGCTGAAAAAGTATGTCTTAATCAGGTGCTGAAAGAGAAATAATGTTAACAGCTGGTGGGAAAGAGGCTCCACAGCTTGGAGCCTACTACACAACTACAAGGAGGGCTTATTCTGTGAGCCTTAACAGCTGAGTAGATCCATATGGTAGGAGGTGCTTCATCAGATATATGGGCCCCAAGCCATTTAGGACTTTGGCTGTGATCACATCTTCACTTCAAACCTTCTTCAGCCCATCTTCAGGTCCGACTGCTCACACCTTTTCATTTCTATCCATTTTATTTATGGACTCTCCATTCAGGAGTGTCCAAATGGAGGGTGGAAGGTCCAACGGATAAAAATGAGAAGGTGTGAGCAGTCAGACCTGAAGATTTCAAATGTAAAATAAAACCAGTTTTATGGTTTCACTCCAATGGCTAGTTTCAGTACCCAGACATAGTCCTGTAGCAAGAGTATCACTAATAATCAAGAGAGCAGCCCTATGTCTGTCTAAGCATGTATACCCTCAACAAGCAGCTTTTACACATCCAGGAACAATGATTTGAGCTTTCTTTTTCTAAATAGGGCCAAGCTAGCACAGTGGTTTGGGAAATCTGCTAGGTGTGGAACTCAGCTATGGTTTAGCTTCATGGGGGTTTGGCTGGCACATTTCTTAAGCCGATCATGGAAGGTCTCAACAGTTGCTTGCTTCTGCCAGAGGTAGAGACTGTCTTGTAGGGATGTGCAAGAATATTCGAAACGTTCAAAATGTGTTTGAATTTGGACATTTAAATTCAAATAGAATGTCTATACATTTTTTTAAACATTTGAACAAATTCAAATATTTCTAAGCATTCGTACAAATTATTCAGACATTCATATGTGTACGGATATGTATGCATTACATATGTATCCATACACATTACATATGTATCCATATGCATTTGTATGGATACGCATGGGATGAAAACGGGATGCATTCAGGATAAAAATGGGATGCCTACAAATGCATACGGATGCATACAGGTGCATATGGATGCATACGGACACATACAAATGTCAACATTTGTATCTTCAAATACGAAACAAATATTTGTAGGAATAGATATGAATGTATTCAAATCAATTCAAATTTTAATACATTCATTTTTTCTCTGTTCGTTCAAATTCAAACATTCAAATATTCAATTCGAGTTGAATCCAAAAATTGCATTTGTGCACACCCGTACAGTCTTGGGGTTTCTTCTAAAGCACTGCAAAGCAACACAGCAGTAACAACGCTAAAGATGCCTTTGACTTGAATTAAACTCCTATTGATTGTATGACTATATCCAGGCAGTTTTTATGATAGTGAAGATACGTTTGACTATTGTTTTGTTCCAGAGAGATGTATGAGCTCCAAGTGTCAACAAGTGCTTGGTCATTGTTGTTTTAGCTCATACAGGCTTTTAGATATCTGCTAGCTTGGTTTTAAATCAGCAGTTTTTTAAAATCTGTATTATTTTAACATGCTTTTAATTATACTGTTTATACAGTATGCTGCCTATCTATCAAAAAAGAAAGAAAGTACTTCTGATTGTAAGCTTCCCTTTGGCTTTGGGGCAGCTGCAGAAATTCAGCAAGTGAACAAGCAGATAAAAGCTAGTCCCTATACAGAAACAGAGAGCTGTAAATGTACTTATCTTGGCTCCTCTTCCTTGAAAGTAAATCCCATCTGTTGGAAGAAAACAAACTCAAACTTAATCCAGGTAGGTGAAGGTCCTTCTAAGTCAGTTGAGCTGCCAGCCTGGAGGTGGAAATTCATGTTGTGCTGTTAGTGGTGCAGGTTGGGATGGATTCACATTTTTGCCCAGGAAGGTCCCATTCCCACCTGGGTTTTATTGAGCTTTGAAAAAGGTTTGAATTTTCTTTGTCCCCACTAAAAATTGGCTTTCCGTGCTTTCCGAGGAGTAAATCGCCAAAAACCGCATTAAAAAACACTTGAAAAAACAGCTCACACTCCTGTTTTTGCTAAAACGCTTTATCTTTTTTCCTTTGGGAACGGTACAGCAGTATTAGGGGGAGATCGCGCCTTTTGGGTTGTCCCCCCCCCCCCATAGCCTTCTGCCCAATGTCTGCTGCTATTGCGGCTGCTTCCTGAAATGGGTGGGGTTTCACCCAGTAGGACAGCCCCTTGCCATTTCTTTGTGTGAACACCAGACCAAGAGGGCAGGCAGAGAAGTTTAAAGTTTTTTAAAGCCTCCCCCTCCCCTCTTTCCCTCAGCAGGCCATTTCACGATGGATAAAAAGTTTCATTTCTACCCACTTCACTGCTTCCACCCCCCACCCTTGATGTGCGGGCACTGGCATAGAGAGGAGCTGATCAGCGCTCCTTTCCTCCTTTCCAACTCCTCACTGCTTCCCAGACCATAGTCCTTTTTGCACACGGGCTTTTGGAATGTGTGGAAGACATCCCAGCCCGTTCCGGGATGTGGGTGGGTGGGTGGGGTGATCTGCGCGGCGTAGGTGCCTAGATCCAGGCTCCTACACCCCGCAGATGGGTGCGATCGGGGGTGGGGGGAATCCTTGGGAGACCGGAGCCATGCGCTCTGATCTCCAAAGGGGTTGTGCCCCATAGGGAGCTTGCCCCGGGCCCCACTATGGGTGCCTGGGTACCTTCGTGCCAGCTGCATGGGGCTCGATCGAGCCCCATACAGCCGGCATGAAGCAGGGCAAGCGGCCTGACAGTGTTGCCCGCCCCTTGGGTGCTCGCACCCAATGGTAGGCAGCCTTGCAGGCTGTATCCCCACCCCTGGCTGTCCTTTCCCGGCTAAGTAACTTCGGAACGCTTTCAGCATTCACACACAGGCACGCCTTCCTGTGTGTAAACGCTGAAAGCGTCCTGAAGTTACTTAGGCCTCGTGCACTACACCCGTTCCAGATATAGTGCGAAAAGGCCTCATGCTTTTTCTTTTCTCTGTGCCTTGTAGGATCGATTGCAAAAGACAGCAGAACTTTCCTGCCCATCTCACAATGATCCCTTCCAGAAAGGGAGAGGCGAGGGTATTGAAGGAATGAGATTATGTGTGGGGGGGCATGGAAAAAGCAAAAAGTTACAACAGCAGAAAGGTGAGAAAGGAGAAAGCGAGGGGAAAGCGTGGATGAGGGAGGCTTAGGGAGGTGATTTTGCACAACACTGAATCATTGTGGAAGCGATCCCTGTGGTCGTGGGGGAATTGCTAGTCTGAAATTACACAGTTGAGCAAAAGAGGCTGGGTATAGGACAGTGATGGCCAGCCTATGACACGCGTGTCACAGGTGACATGCCAAACCCTTTTGGGTGACACACATGGTCACCTTGGCACCTGGGCATGTAGTGCTTGCTTGTTCTTGAAGTGTACGAAATACCAACTTTCAATTGAATATTAGCAAACAAAATTCAGCAACAAAAGTCACTAATGTAAAGAATTGTTTTTGCTTTTAATAAAATACATATATCAAAAATATAACTTTTTTACTAGAGCTACAAATATCACAAAACTATGGATATTTCTAGATGTGACACAACACCCAAGTTAAACTAGGTTTTCTTGCGAATTTTGACACACCGAGCTCAAAAGGTTCGCCATCATTGGTATAGGATCAAAGGATGGCGTTGGAATTCCTCACCCTTGCCCACATCATCGCTGGAGCAAACCCAATCAGGAGAGAGCGGTGGGTACCCTGGGCGGGGAGGAAAAGATGCGCTTTCCCCAATGCGTTTTTGAAGCATTTTCTGTGGGAACAGCAGAATTGGGGTTGACTGCAATTTAAAATAAAAAAATGGGAACATCCAGAATGTGCATTCTCCCAGTATCTTGTAGGACGTAAGTCAAAAGCGGCCTACAAGATACAGTACAGGAACAAAGTGCCCAGGAACTGGAGTGACACTGTGTGTCGCCCAAAATGGCTTGGCATTTCATGTGTGATATGCGTGTCATAAGTTCACCATCACTGTTCTAATGTATATGCCACACTTATTCCCAGAGAAAACTAATCTGGTTGTTGCAACAAACATCTCCATGGTTTTAAGACTGGATTCCTATTGGGTTAGGTTGGAATGTAATTATATAAAATATGCAGTGTAGTTTCAGTAATGGGGCTTTTCCCTCCATTTGAAAAAGACTTTAGTAACACTACTATCAGGTAACTACAGTGCAAGCTACAGGCTTCTTCACACTTGCACTACATTGGTGAAGATCACACCTTTTTGAATTTATTTTGAATTTTGATTTTTATGCCTTTATATTACATACTTGAGAATTGCCTTGGGCACTGTAAGGCAAGACAAATGGTGTGTGAGTAGATCCTCTGAGATCATTGTGGTGGTGCTGAGTATACTACAGATAAGGTTCTCATGGAGTTGAGTGCATTTTGCATTAAAATAAAATTTGGAATCTCTCATCCTTGGAACCAATTACTTATCAAAATCTATTGATGCCAAAGGTGAAAGAGTAATACGATTTGAAGAGTATACCTCAAAATTTGAATCAATTCAAATCTTTAAAATTTGAATGTATTCACATTTGATTCAAACAGATTTGAATCTATTTGTTTGAATTTTTGATTGAATTTGAACATATGAATGTCGACAACATTCATATGTGCCCGAATGCATCATTACACATACCATACACATCCTGTATTTATCCCGTATGCATCCCATTTCCCAAATGTGGGAAAGATGCATATGCTCAAGTATGCATCGTGTGCACATAAGAATGTCTGAATAAATCAAACGAATAGATTAAAAAATCTGAAATTTGTTCAAATGTTTAAATTTGAATTTATAAACATTTGATTGAAACCAATTTGATTGAATTTTGAATGTTTCAAATATTTGTGCACATCCCTACTCTTAAGGGCCCAAACAGAGACTGAGCTAATGCCTTCAGCATTAGGCTGAAACTCTAGGAGGACACCTGAGAAAATACGGTAGGGCCTGAGGCCTATACACTATGAGGAAATGGCAAAAGAGTTGATGGGATGGAAGGAGAGAGGAGCTCCTAGTATCAAAGGCTATGGTTTAGGCAGCCAAATGCTTCCTGATAGTAGAACTGAATCCCAAATCCTTGCCCCTCTATAGAAACTTTCAAAACACGAGGAATGGAGGCTTTCAGAAGATCCAGTTTCTGTTTAAAGGCATATCTGCAGAAGGCCCAACAACTCAGCATTGTCATATTATTAACATGAAACAGTTAGGATAAGGACAATACTTACTCAACCCTGTGATATCTCAGAGGTTAAGACTTAAAAAATGGCTTTTCCAACAGTTATTATTTAATCCCCAGAATAACTTCCACAGAGAAATCAACATTAACTCCAATCATCAAAGTGAGACGAGTATTTCTACCAAACAAATTTATTTGCATGTAAAACCAACACATTTGAAGTATACCATTCCCCACCAACACATTTGAAGTATACCCTTCCCCCAAACCCAGCTTCAGCATTACATTTCCAAAAACCTGTTGCCAGAAGCAGTATTTACACAACTGTTCATAAAATAAGGATATTCGGTTTACAAGAAAAGAACCAGTCTTTTAATCTCAGTGTAAACAGCATTGCCCAAGATAGAAAGGCCCGGTCCTTCTCTCATCTTTACAATACTGAGAGATACGGAATATTATGAGCAAATCAATGCACTTTAGAAGTAAACATGAGATCTCCCAATAGAAAATGACTGAGTGATACTGTATTAATGTATTCATCTCAATGCTGCTATCTGCATGGCTCTCTTTTTCCATTCCTTGGGTGAAAAGCATCATTACTAAGCAAGAAAGGGGTTAAAAGTCATGAAAGCAGGTTTTGAATTTTTTTAAGCATCCTGCTTGAATAAAGAATAGGTTTCAAAAACATGTATAAGGGAGAATAGTAACAGCATTTGACTTGGAAAATTCATCTCTCTGTCCAGTCTATGTGCCAAGGGATCCATAGGTCAAAATGTACTCTACTTTTCACTGCCACTCCAGCATGTGTGCATAGATGCTTGGCATGCATGAAGAAAGGAACACCTATGTCTATTTCTTTTAATCCCATTTCATACTGACTTCAGTATAAACTGGACATGGCTGATGCACCAATTACGCGGCATATTGGATCAAAATATTTTTAGTATGAAGAGCTTTTAATTTTACTTCAAAATCCTGAAACGTTGCCAACAAACCTATCTGAGAACAAATTATTTTGAGTGAAGTTTGAGTTTGGGATCAGAACTAGTAATTCCTCTCATTACACCCAGCTTTCATCGTGCAAACGCTTTAAAAATAGTCCATTCTAGAGAGATCCCCAAAATGTAGAGGACCCCAGAAGGCAAACATTCAGGCTGTTTCTTCAGTGCAGCAAACTTTTCCAATTCCTTCAACAACAAAAGCTCCCATGCGCAAAACTGTGCATTATGCTGCCTAGAACTCAGAGTGAAAATACTGTCACAATTAACAAATGACAAATTGCTGTGGCCTGAATCAAATTACTATCAATGCTGAAGAGTGCCTCAATTAAAAACTGCAGTATCTTATTGACCTTGTGCATTCCCATGGAGAAACAATCATTTAGTTTTAGTCTACTCTCATTTTTTGACTTCAGCGATGTGAAAATGCAGGGAACACTAACATAATCAAGAAAAAAAATCTGTAATGTTTGTATACATGCATGTCCCTAAGAGTTCACAATATCGTCTAGGTCCTCACAGATTCTTAAATTATTGAAAATTCCTAGTTTGGGTGAGAGAGTGAGTGAGAGAGAGATCAATCGCAGAATACCTTCTACTGGGGCAACCATATCCACTATAGAAGACCTTCCAATGGGGCAAAAAGCTCAGGATGCATTGTGTCCTGTCACACAATTTTGGGGTTACTGAAATGTCCCCAATGGGTTAGCTATTTATTGTACATGCCTAGCCTAGACACTTTTGTTCACCAAGATCTCTATGTGGTCAGGTGCTGCCCTATTCTCTTGAATACTGATGAATGTGCCACATGAAGATAATGGCACTGTGAAAATGAGGTTTCAGACGGAGGTCAATGTGCGTACTGCACACCTACAGAGATTTGGCTCACAGCCTACGACAGAAAACAGCAGGGTACTTTCTAATAATGAACTTCAATCCCCTATGAAAGCACGAAATACAGCTAGTATGTGGTTCTGAGAAAGTACTAGAACAGTACCATTAACTCTTAACAAGCTGAGGACTGTAGTGCACATAAACAAAACACATATTTTGACCATTCACATACTGTAGGTGCTTTCTCAACTCATGCTCAGAATCCTAGATTTTGCTAGTCTATCAGCTTCTCCATTATAATACTTTCAGGGTTCCTCCATTAACACAGGAGCCTTTTGGACACATCATAGGAATCTATACTGTGAACACTGTACTCTGCTGTTCAGGTCTCCCAAATGAGTTCTCACCTACATCAGAATTACAATGGCTGAGAAGCTGAAAACTGTACAGAAATGACAACACTTTCCTCTTCTTGCCAAAATGACGCCCTGCACACAGCAGTTCCCCATGAAAAGCCAGCAAAAACATCACTGGCATGGAAAAACAATTTGGTAACACAAATATTAATTCCACTGGTTATAGCAGTCTAAGACATCTATGTCAAAATACTTCACCATTTGGAAGAGGGCTAAAACATTGGATTTTTCACAGAACAGAGTTCCATCTCCGTTTGTCTGTCTGTTTGTTTAAATGAAGTGGTAGCACTCAGGGAAACAGAGTGGGGAGACATACCGGGCACTGAATTAATGCTACTGATTATTTTTAGCAGAAATATTCTAAATATAAAAATATTAAAACCAAGCCTAAATCTTAAAATTAAAAAAAAAACATGTTTAAGAATCATACACCAAGACAAATGTCCCTAAAAACATTTTTCAATGGTGGTGTAAGGTTAAATCTTATTCTAGTAAAATGTCCAGTAGGACATTTTAGCTTCAAACTTACTGTATTTTCTGGCGTATAAGACTACTTTTTAACCCAGGAAAATCTTCTCAAAAGTCAGGGGTCATCTTCTCAAAAGCTGGGGGTCATCTTCTTATACAGCGAGTATAACCCAAACTCTGTATTTTAACTGGAAAGTTGGGGGTCGTCTTATACGCTGGAAAATACGGTAGTTGTGTCCTGGAAGTCCAGAGGCACACAGCTTAAGAGGACACGTAGCTTACCATGAAGGCATGCTGTGTCAATTTTAAATACAGAAGCTTGAAGTGGATTGAAGAATTTGTGTATATGTACATATTAGCTTCCATGAGCTTAAAAAAAATAACTTTTTATTAGGCTCTGCCATCAGCAGGGATGAAAGATAACAAGGAGTATTTGACTACTTATCTGGCTAAGATGCAAGAACACAAGTTTAAAACCACTGAAAACATCACACTAAATGAAACATCCCACGTCTAAACTCCTCCCCTTTGGCAAATATTCTCAATTTCGTATCAGGGCAACATCCATGAGGTCATCTTCATCCCCAATCAAAAAATCAGGGCTATGCCTAGATGGCCTATCAGATGTAAGAATGGCACTGCTTGTCATAGACAGAGACTGTTCGGAAGAGATGGGAGACTTAGACCAGCTCTCTGGCTTTAAGCTGTGAGTTTTCTTTTTGTCCCTCTCTTTGTCACGATCCCGATCCCTGTCTTTGTCTTTCACTTTCTTCTTTTCCTTTTTGTGTTTCTTGTGCTTCTCTGAGCTGTACTCTGGAAGAGGCCTAATTCCATCATCAGAGCTGGGGCTGTTCTGATAGGATTTCTCTGCTATGGATGATCCCGACTCGCTCTCACTGTCAATGTTTTGGGGGGTATATGCTGGAGACTTACTGTGGCTGGGAGAACAACGCTCGTGCTTTGGAGTAGACCCACTTATTAGCGGCGATCCATAGCTTTTGGAAGATGTCATTTGAGGTCTTAAGCCATCCCCGCTTCCTTCCCCAGGTTTCTGCAGAGTAACCTTGGCTTTAATGCTAGGAGAGCCACCATCGTGTTTGCTAATTATTATCTTGGCTACTCCAGTGCTCCCAACGTTTTTTGAATCAGATGCCTTCTTTGAAGAGTCAGAAGAGCCTCCCGAAACAGATACTTTGGATTTCTCCTTGTCACTTCGTTCTCGTTTTCCCTGCAATTCACTTCCAGAAAGGTTATGTTTGGAGGACATGGAATGACTTGAGGAACTGGAACTCTGGACCATCTGTCCATCCACTGAGTCTTCCCCACCAGGGCCACTGGTGACAACACCATGCTTAAGTTTATCAATAACAGCAGTCAAAGACGGTTTTTTGTTACGGCTTGGGGACTTGCCTTTTGAACTCCCATGCTGATTCTGAGATGAGGACATGGATGAGCTGCCAGATGAAAAGGATGCTGAAGATCCTGTTGAAGAACTTGAAGAAGGGGGTGGTTTCTGGGGCATGGAACTGGAAGATCCCATTCCGGAAGAGGACTTCATGCTTGAGCTTGATCCTGTGCCAGACATGTGTGAGCCTCCAGAACTGGAACTAATAGGGGACTTTGCTTTAGACGACGGGGGAGTGCCTGGAACGGGTTTCATCGGAGAGGCCAGCTTGTCAGAACCGCCCGAGGGTCTAGAATGAGAAGGAGAAATGTTTGGTTTACTCATAGAAGGGTTCATAAGCGATGAAGGCTTCCCTTGAGGTTTGATCTTGGTACCTCCAGAGCCGCTGCTGAGGCCGTGTTTTGTGATGGGGGAGGACCCAGGCTTGCCCACTGATTGGGTGGAGCTTTTGGACTGACCTGATCCAGAGCCGCCTTGGCCCGAGTAGAGGCTGCTGCTCATCTTGGATCCAGAAGAGCCATCCGACTTGCTGCTCTTTATTTTGCCTGAAGTCGATGAGGAAGACGAGGAGGACGAGGATGATGAGGAAGAGGAGGAGGAGGAGGAGGAGGAATGACTGTGATGACTTTTGCTGCTCAAAGAGGAGACTGAGCCACTGCTTGTGTACTGCCCATGGGAAGGTTTACCAACAGTCACTGTTCCCTTGGGTATCTGGATGGTGATCTTGGGGATAGGAGGAGTGGCTACCCCTGGGGGTGTCTGAGACCTGCCTGAACTTCCGGGAGATTTTGAGCCACCTGTGCTTGCTGGTGGGGTGAAAGGTCTGGCAGATGAACTATGAGAGGGAGATTTGCCTTCTGGCTCCACCTTCCTTCTCTTCTGGACCTTTTCTTTATTCTTCCCATCATTGGATGGGGTGCGGCTGCGTTTTCCACCCTTGACATCCAGCCCAGGGCCCGTGAGAGAACTCCCAGATCCATTACCCTCTTTGACCCGCTTTTGTGACTTCTCCTTCCCCAAATCTCCTGTGCTTAATAAGGGACTCTGACTTCCACTATGATGCTCCATAACATCAGAGGCTCCCAGAGCCTTGTTGGCCGCAGTGATCATACTAAAGTCGACTGTGTCCGCTTGGCCGCTCGCCTTGAATTTACTCTCCCCTCCATCTCCCCCCAGCACTTGCACACCCAGAGTACTTATCGTTTGTGGCGCAAAGCCCTTGAAGTCATCATCTCCACCTCCACTCTGGCTGCTATCATCAAAGTACTCTTCTCCAAAACCGCTTTGGCTCTGACTGTTCAGAAGGTCAGGGTTGAAATCAACTCCATCAGGGAAAAACTGATTTGAGGAGTCACTGTTTGGGCTCACAGTGGCATCAGCAATTAGATCAGCAGGATCAGTGTAAGGGTTTTCACTATTGTTTGACTGAAAGACATCAGGATCAAACAAGGCACTTTGGGAATGCCCTGAACTAGATGAGTCCCTTACTGGTGTCCCAATTGGAGGACAATCCTCATTGGCATTTGGCAGCTTTGAAGCTTCCTCTGCAATATCAGAAAGGATATCTGTGACATCGGGACCAATGCTATCTGAACTGGAGAGACGCACCATTCTCTGAATACTGGGCTGGGTATGAGGTATGGACTGTGGGTAAGTTGTTGGTGGAGTGCTGCACTGACTAGGAGCTGGAGTAATATGGGGGGTATCTAAAGTATCAGTTGCCATATTAACATCGAAGATCGGGTTCTGGGAATCAACATCCATGGAGAACAGCTCTCTCTGGAAGTCGTCTTCAGTTTGATGCTTAGGTTTATCCACCAGAACACGCGACTTTTTCTTCTTCTGCTTGCCACCACCTGGTCCCATTTCCATCCTCGGAGAGCCAGAAGATGAGTTCTGTCGTTCAAGTGGACTGTTGCCATACAGAGTTGAGAAATCTTGGGCTGGATTGTCCTTCAATAGGTTCATAAGCATGGGGTGGTTCTTTGTGTTGCTTGCAGGGGATGACACAGGTGGTGGTGTATGGTGTGGAGGGGTAGGACTGGAACCAATAGTAGAGCCCACATTGCCTGTTATTTGTAGCAAGCTGGTAAGGATGGGGTTCTGAGACACTTTACTAAAGTCTTCCCCATGGCCCACTGAATCATGCCGTTCTTTTATGCCCATGCTCATGGTGAACAAGGTGGAGATGGGCCCTCCAGGGAAAGTACTAGTTGGGGTCGTAGTGCCGCTCATGGGGTTGCTGCCGGTGGTCATGCCATAACCTGGGCTGCTGGCGGGTGGCAAATTTTTCTTCACCATGTCTTCAACTGTCTCAGCAATGAGGGACAAAGCTGGTGTATCTGCCTGGATTGTTTCAGCCTTTCTTCGGATGGCTCTCATGGTCACAGGAATTGACATGCATCTAGAAGACACAATGGACAGAAAATTCTTTTTAGAGCCCTCATTCCTTACAGCAGTATTCTCCCACACTTTCAGTCCTTATCGAGAAATGTAAACATCAAATATTTTTATACACATTGTTAAACCTAACTTCAGGACCGTTCAAACACTGTTCAAATCCCCAGCGTGGTGATATGGATGCACAAATCCACCAAGATCATTTCTGGCAGTATCCAAAGCCAATAACATAAAAATCTAAAATGCAGAATTCATATCCTGCATTTAACGCATCCTCCTCTTCCTTCCTCCTCATCCTCACAAAGCTTAAACTCTCCCTACTCTTCTAACTGGACGCCCTAAATATGCAAAACACCCTAAATGGGATGTACAAAGCACCAAGGCTGTCATCACGTCTTCGCTTTAACCCTTTTTCAATCCGTTTTCAAATCTGATGGTTCACATCTTTTCATTTCTATCCATTTTATCTGTGGACTTTCCATTCAGGAAAGTCCAAATGGAAGGTAGAAAGTCCACAGATAAATGGACAGAAATGAAAAGGTGTGAGCAGTCAAGACCTGAAGATGGACTGAAGGTTTCAAGGGAAGCTGGGACCATGGCCTAAGTGTAATCCCTAAGAAGGTTAGCCTGAGAGCAAGGTGAACATTTACCTCAACTTACCTTGCTCCTGGCTACTCTTCTTGGACATTTTTTAGAGCCAGGAGGAGACAGCACTACCACTACCATGCCAGACTGTGCAATTATGTGGCTGCATGGTTCGGTGAGATCCATGCAAAAATAAATAAATAAATAAATAAATTCACAAAACCCAAAGTCCAGTTATGTCAAATTAGTATGGATTTCATGATAAGCATATCTTTTGATAAAGGTAATAATGCCAAAACATTTTGGGACATCAAATAAGTAAGAATAATCCTGTTTTACATAACTGGCAACTTTGGATTTTGTTATCCTTTCCTTTGTTCTCTTTTCTCTATTTGATTTTGGGTCTGTCAGGGCTTCCCCTTGCCCCACCAGCACTCTAAGTAATTTTCAGTTATTTACTGTTTAGAGCAGGGTTTCCCAAACTGTGGGTCGGGACCCACCTCTAGGAAATTTAACCGTATTTGAAATAACTTTTTTGATGTAATTATTTAATTAGGTAATAAAAAAATTGTATTAAAACTTTGTTTGTTATTTGAAAAGTCCTTTATTCATATTGGTAACTGTTAAATTTCCTAGAGGTGGGTCCTGAGTTGGTAAACTTAGATGGGTCATAGCCCAGACAACTTTGGGAACCACTGGTTTAGAGATCTGATAGGGGTTTGGAGAAGCTCCAATGGACCATTGGGTGTTTTTCCACTATCACTAGAAGTACCCTTATGTACCCATTAATGGGTACTTAATGGGTACTTTTAGTGACAGTGGAAAAACACCCTCTGATTAGTAACTGAAAGCTCTGTCTCCTCCTAGCTCTTGATAAGTCCAAGGGGCACCAAGATGAAGTAAGTTCTCACCTTGCTCTAGCACCACATTTGCTAGGTATTTTACCTAGCAAATTTGGCCTTCGTGTAAGAGGAGTCTGGCCATTTTGAATGCCTCATAAAACATTTGAAATAGTGTTTTGCACACTCCTAGGCAAAAGTTTTCAATCTGAAGCCAATTTTTTATATACGCCTCATAGTGGCCATTTTCTGAATAGCAATCACAATGCCTTCCCAAGGTTTCCAAATATCCTCTCAGTTTTACAACTCATAAGAATATACACCTTCATTATTTCAAGACAAACTATTTTTAAAAAGCACCCTAGGAAAATGATGCCATCTTGAAGTGAAGTTCCTGCTTCCTCTTTATATCATGGGTGAGAGTCATATAACTGGAGGTTTGTTCCTTCCTTGCTCCAAAGTCTTTAGTTCTGGAGACTAGGGGGCCCCACATAATGTTCCTTTGCAGGCCCAAACCAGCCAGGTGTTGAGTCTGGCAGGTGTTCCAAGGAACTCCTGATTGGCTGATTGGCTGGCTCCAAAGAGAAGCAGAAGCTGCAGCTAGGTAGCAGTTCCTCAGATGGAGGAAATGTTGCAGGTTCCAGACCACACAGCCAATCTCTCATATTGGGATGTTACTGCAGGCAGTGGCGCATCCCGTCTTGTGAACAGAAAGCTATATTGAAGGGATTCTGTTTGCTCCGTCAAGTGCGCCATTCCTGTGCGGCTTCTGACCATCCAGTCTGTCAGGTGGGAAGCAGCAGCGGTGGGGCAGGGCAGTTTTCAGCAAGTTTGGGGGTTTCCACTTACTGACAGAGCCAGCTTCTGCAGAGCCAGCTTCTGGAAGTCCTGCCTGAGAAGAAGAAGAACCTTTCCTCCAGCAGTGGTGGTCTAGCTGTGGCAGAATAGACCACTCTGCCCTCTGGATGGCTCTCCAGCTTGGATGGGCCCTGATAATTTGGAGCTGCTTCCTTGCGGGGCTGCGTCTCTCTTGTCAGCTGCTCTAGACCCCACCTGGTCTCAGCTACACCCAGAGACCATAAAGGAAAGCTGCTTATGCCATCCCTCCTGGGGGTGGTCTAGCGGGGGCAGCCTAGACCCCTCTGCCCTCTGGGTGACTCTCCAGCCTGGCTGGACACTGACATCTTGAAGGGGGTGATTCTTTGTGGGACTGGGGCCTTTGATCAGCTCCTGTGGCCTCCACCTGGCCTCAGCTGCCTCAGCTTGTGTGTGTGTGTGTGTGTGTGTGTGTGTGTGTGTTGGCTTACTTTGCAATGTTTTATATGATGTACATTTTTTAAATGTGTTTTTATTATGATGTTTTTGTTATTATTTTGCATTGTATATTTTCGGTTTGTTGTTTTTTGCATTCAAATTTGAGTTGAATCGAATATCCAAACATTTGATTTGATGTGAATGTTCAGAATCCGAATGCAACAAAATCTGATTCAAATCCAATACATTCAAATCTATTCATTCGAATGTTAGATTCGAATCTGAAGATACGAATGGTGACAGCATTCGTATGTGTTATACATATCTGTACGCATTTCGTATGCACCCTGTTTTATCTCGTATGCATCCCTTTTTTGTCCCATACTATCAGTGCAAATGCATAGATACATATGAGATTCGTACAGATATATATGTAATGCATACGCACCTGCACATTTGAATGTTTCAAAACATTTGTACGAATGTTCAAAATCCTTTGAATGTTTAAATTCGAATGTGTAGACATTCTATTCGAGTACGAAGGTCCACATTTGATCGAATTTCTAATGTTTAGAACAGCGGTTCTC
The DNA here is from genome assembly GCA_023333525.1 of Aspidoscelis tigris stejnegeri. Lineage (NCBI taxonomy): Eukaryota > Metazoa > Chordata > Lepidosauria > Squamata > Teiidae > Aspidoscelis > Aspidoscelis tigris. Next base: position 41,913,547 of record JALMGA010000009.1, on the reverse strand, counting down.
AACCTTCCTAATGCCGCGACCCCTTAATGGAGTTCCTCATGTTGTGGAGACCCTCAATCACGGGGGTGGAGCAGCTGGGAGGTGGGAGAGAAGGCGGCGGGAGACTCGTCGCGACCCCTCTGAAAGGGTAATTCGACCCCCAAAGGGGTCCCGACCCCCAGGTTGAGAACCACTGGTTTAGAACATTCATGCACTTCCCTAGTTGTAAACTGCCTTGGGCAAATTTTCTTTTGGAAAGACAATATATAAATAGAATGGAAATGAAAAATGAAAATGAAACATTTCAAAAGTTGCAGAATACTCCAATTCACATCAAATTACATTTAAACATTTTATGCCCTTTCTCCATGGAATTGGTTCACAACAGGTCATAGAAAGGGCTAGGTGGTGGGTTGCCTGAGATGGATCACGGCCACTTACAATGAAAAGAGCAGCTGCACAGAGGTCTATGGGCAGTCCCCCACCAGGAAGGCTGGTGAGTGAATAATGCCAGCAAGGACTCAGGTGCCTGCCACATTGGTCACGTCTCCAGCAAGTGCCATAGTGGAGATGGAGGAAGGGTGGATCACAAGGACCCTTTGACCTCCACTTACCATAGGCACCTGAAAAGAAACTGCCTCAGACAGGGGAGAACCTTTCAAGATTCTTTAATAGTAGTCTCACGTAGGGAAAAAAGGCAGTACCCAAAAAGTATACAAAGGCCCCAGTCAGCAAAAGTTGCCGCAAATCCATCTGGGACAAGTCACAGAAACTGAATTAGTTTTTGGTTACCACCAAAGACCTTTGTAAGAGTATAGCACCATCTAACTCTGAAGTAGAGTAACCAACAATCACCACGGGTAAAACTCAAATTGTCCCAGTTTGCAGATTCAGAATTGGAAGGAAAGACTATTAGTGGAGTGCAGAATCATGGGAGACTTAGCATCCTGGATACATAAAACAAATTAAAGAAGTTTAGGATTCCACTGTTGCAGGTACATAACAGAACTTATTCACTTTAAGCTTTCATTACTGAAATATATTTATTGTACATAGATTTCCTATTTTACTACTATGATAGAAAGTAGATGCATCAGGACATACCTTTGAACAACCTTAGCAATGAAGTCATCTGTGCAGATGAGTGCGTCAGACAGTCCTTTATACAATTTGCAGTTCACATGGGTAGAATCTTGTACATCCATTACAACTGAAAGAGACAGAAGGGTCACAGTTAAGAGTGTTATGCCAAAGCAGGACTACCTTTCTGCAGTACCTTCCCGATCCTTTTCTAGAATTCCTCCCCGTCTGAAACTCACCGCAAACTAACGAGTCATTGACAGGATGCTGAAAGGACACACTGAAACAGGAATCAGACAGAGGGCAGACTTCAAACTGGAGGATGCCAGGGGAATCTGAAAAGACAGAAGAACTTGCTAATATATATTTAAAAACTCAATTAGCTTGTATGTTTACTGGCGTAGAAACCGCGCTATTTTGTGGCCACAAGCAGTAGTACAGGAAGAATACTGAAATCTAGTGCTGATTTCCAAAGCGAGAAACCAGTTAAATCAATACATAAAATCAGCCTAAGGTTGTTTTGGCACTGGCCCTCAAGAAGACCCCATTTGGAACCTGATTGGTACCTAGGCAGCAGCACAAGGGAAGAAAATAAGAAACCCAGTGATGGGATGAGAGGGCCTGAAGAAACAAGGGGCAACTGGATTAAATGAAACATTTACCTCCTTTTTCCATGAGATCAAAGGTCCTCCTGGAGATCCAGATGTTGAAGATACCATTGTGGACACCTTTAATCCCCTGCCCTTGTGGGTACAGGGCCTTGCAGATTGGGCCTTCAGTCGGGTCTAAGTGGGTACAGGGCTTTCCTGATTGGTACCAATCAGGTACCAAGTGGGTTCCTAATGGGGTCTTAGAAGGGTTCTAAGCCCTAGTGGAAAAAAGCCTTTAGTGACTCCCCTTTCCAGTTTGGTTTGCTATTGGACTAAATCCCTCAAATTAAGTGGGGTTCAGTCCAACAGCAAATCCTTTGTGCTCCTTGGTTTAGCACCTCTCCAGGTCAGAGTGTTTCACAAAACAGACAGATGTTCCAATGAAATACTGAGGAGCATTTCAAAGGACCCTTCAATCAAAACAAACCTCAAATTGTGTTCCGAACAGTACACACTCTTGATGTGCACATATTACCGACAGACTCTGCTGACTGGAAGGAAGGCAATGGTACAAAGAATACCTGTGTGTGGTATTGCTTTTATATTTCTAAACCCAATTTCTTGTCAAGGTAGAGTGTAGTTAGATATATGTTTTCTGCCAAAAGAGTTTCTGTGGAATTTAAAAAGTCTAATTTTTAAGTTCATAAATACTGACTCAGTTAAAATAATTCACCCAGTTTCCATTTCTTATTGTCTAGAATAAACATGTCAGCAACTGTCACTATCAAGCTACAATACACAGTATATTTCAAAATCACTCACCTTCTTTTAAAACTGTTCGCTTGACACAACTGCCTATCAGTGTGTTATAGGCCACCTGATGCCTAATCAAACTGAGGATCAGAGGCACTCGGCTGGGATGGTGAAAAGCAATTTTGCTAAGGAGAGTTCCCTGAAGACTTCGTCCATCTGGTAGTGGAGCATCTTTGTTAAGAAAGTAGCAGTGCTGCTGACCGGGCAGGGCCTGGCATGAGAGAACACACACTGTGAGGTCTTAGATTTGCTATTACTCAGGGGCAAAATGAATGCTAGGTGAATCTGCCCAGGATGTACCCTAGCGACAACCAGCAAGGGCCTTTTCTGCTATGGCAGCCCAGTTTATGGAGTGGTTCCCTCTGAAAAATACAACAGGAAACATATCTGCTGTGTCTTTGGCATCTGCTTAATACACCAATTTGCTTGGACTGCTGTCCTTTACAGTAATTTCATTTTGTTTCTAATTAATTTGTGATCTACCCAGCATTTTTAAAGTGGGGTCCTACAGATTTTAAATGAATACATTTTGGAGCTGTAAAATATATTAAAACGTAGGACAAGGAGTTGTGGATAACTGGTTTGATAATGCCTGATTTGTGGGATGACCTTTCAGCACGTTTCTTCTGTCCTTTTCTGTTAAGGTGACTGGAGGAGTTTAAATATCCTTGCCTGTCCCTAGCAGAGATGGAAATTGCCCTCTCTCTGTTCACCAGCTAATCATCTGGTAAGTGGGAAAAGGGAAGAAGAAAAGTAGGCTTTTCTCACCCATTTAAGGGGACTCAAATCGGCTGACAAGCTTTCTGTTCTTCTCCCCACAACAGAACATCCTGTGAGGTAGGTGGGGCTGTGAGAGCTCAGAAGAGAGCCATGACTAGCCCAGGGTCACCCAGCTGGCTTCATGGAGGAGTGTGGAGTCAAACCAAGTACTCCCAGATAAGAAATCAGCGTTCTAACCACAAGACCAAGCTGGAAAATAACTGCTTTCAACCCATCTATATCTGCATTTTGTTTCTAACAAGATAAGAGTTGCAGGGAAAGAAAACTGGGAAGGATGGTTCAAGCAATTATGGCTGACCAGAGCAACTATGGTGGTTTTTTTTTTTTTACTTCTAAACACTGTTTTAGGTTTTTATATTTTCCGTTGTTTTGATAGGAACCCGAGATCTGTTTCTTTCCTCATTTGGTTGCAGAGCAACAATTGCCTTCCTGATGCCGCTGAACTTCCATATGCTCCAGCTGGTTGGAATTAGGAAAGGGAAGAAAAGGAATTCTACATCATAAGCATCTGGAGAGCCCTGGTTTGGCCAACCCTAATCTAAATACGGGAGGAAGTATTTTTTTAAAAAAAAATTAAGGTATTTCAGAGGAATTTTTAAAAACCTATAAAAACCACATATCCCTGTAAGCTTTAGTGGAATGTTGAACAGATAAAGCAATATTGGAAAAATGTTTCACTGTTTTGACAGGGAACTACTAGGATTTCCTTAGAACATAAGAGAAGCCCTTCTGGATCAGGTCACAGCCCATCAAATCCATAAGAACCTCAGAGGAGCCCTTCTGGATCAGGCCTCAGCCCATCTAGTCCATAAGAACCTCAGAGGAGCCCTTCTGGATCAGGCCACAACCCATCTAGTCCATAAGAACCTCAGAGGAGCCCTTCTGGATCAGGCCACAGCCCATCAAATCCATAAGAACCTCAGAAAAGCCCTTCTGGATCAGCCACAGCCTATCAAACCCATAAGAACCTCAGAGGAGCCCTTCTGGATCAGGCCACAGCCCATCAAATCCATAAGAACCTCAGAGGAGCCCTTCTGAATCAGGCCACAACCCATCTAGTCCATAAGAACATAAGAGGAGCCTTGCTGGATCAATCCACAGCCCATCTAGTTCATGAGAACATAAGAGGAGCCCTGCTGGATCAGGCCACAGCTCATCTAGTCCGTGAGAACATAAGAGGAGCCCTGCTGGATCAGGTCACAGCCCATCTAATCCATAAGAACCTCAGAGGAGCCTTTCTGGATCAGGCCACAGCCCATCTAGTCCAGCATCCTCTCACACACAGTGGCCCACCAATCACCCATGGGCTTCTCAAGCAAAGGCAAGGGCAAACATCCTCCTGCTCTTGAATCCCAACAAATGGCCTTAAAGCATCCTGCTTGTCCCCATGGCCTGAAAGATGTACTTAGGCATCCAATATGCTTCAAAGCAAAGAGGTCTCATTTTTGCCACTGCCCCCCCCCCGAATATTAAAATAATGTACATCACTGGATAGGCAATATTGGGTGTCAGCTTCAATCCATATTAAATTGTTTGGAAATGTATGGTATACCTGAACAACAATGAAGATAACCGCAATGACTGAACACATCCTTTCACTCTTTTTCAAAAAGGCACAACTGGTAACCTGAAACATGGCCACTGATTTAATATGAAATGATTTAATATGGGATGCTGAGTGCCAAATGGCTATTTCTAGAACTTTTCCACCCCACCGATCATGCATGCTTTAAGTTTGCTATCTGGCAACTTACCGCATAGAAGCGCATGTTATGGTTCAGTGGTGCAGAGTTGTCTTCCTCCTTAAACAACTCAAACTGTGTAATGAGCTCATATAAGGGAACATACGTTGGAGGGGTGTCAAACAAAGGGATGCCTAAAGATAGAGAAACCATGGTAACCATCCCAAAGGCTCGTCCTCTGGTAAAATCTAACATTGAACAGTTGGACAAATTGTAGAATTCCAGCAGTAGGAAGGTACAAGAACCCTTTTACTTTTTTAATAGGGAAGATGGTTGTTGTACTGTAGGATTACTGCAATAAAATATCCATAATTCACTGATCTCTACTGTACATATTCATATTTTGCAAGGTGATGCTAAGGACTGTAAAATGTCCGAGAAAATTGGTACGTTTCTATGGGGAAAGTGCTGCACCTGAAACACTTGATTTAGATTGACCATAAGCTTGTGCTAGGAACTCTGAGCAAGCTTCATGATCATTCCACCTCTGGCTCATCATTACCAAATTCCCAATCCATCTAGAAGGTGCATTATTGGCATATCCCTCCTGGTAGAAGATGAATAAGATCTGCATTATTAAAGGCACTCCAGAAGTCCTATGAGTAATCCAAGCTCTCTGCCATGGAAGCTCAGATATTGCTCCCATCCCAATTAGGCAAATTACATGTTTGGACTGATCTGTTTCCTCTACATTGTCTGTTTGACTGATAAAATTAAGGTCTCTAAAGATTTTCCTGTCTCTTAAGAATCCAAGAGAAAGACAAGCACATTTGAGAAGCTATGGCAGGGACTTGGCTTTTAATGGTCCTAAGGGCAGAAAAGGATGAGGTCCCCTCGCCATTTCCATCAAGCTCCCAGCATTGATCTCTCCCTTCCAACTGTCACCACACAGGCCATGAAGGAGCCATCTTGCCTGTGGGGAGAGGAAGGGAGAAGGAAACTGGGTGAGCGCCTTCCATCAAACTCCCAGCATTGACCTCTCCCTCACAACTGTCACCACACAGGCTATGAAGGAGCCATCTTGCCTGTGGGGAGAGGAAGGGAGAAGGAAACTGGGTGAGCGCCTTCCATCAAGCTCCCAGCATTGACCTCTCCCTCACAACTGTCACCACACAGGCCATGAAGGAGCCATCTTGCCTGTGGGGAGAGGAAGGGAGAAGGAAACCGGGTGAGCGCCTTCCATCAAGCTCCCAGCATTGACCCCTCCCTTCCAACTGTCACCACACAGGGCATGAAGGAGCCATCTTGCCTGTGGGGAGAGGAAGGGAGAAGGAAACTGGGTGAGCGCCTTCCATCAAGCTCCCAGCATTGACCTCTCCCTTCCAACTGTCACCACACAGGCCATGAAGGAGCCATCTTGCCTGTGGGGAGAGGAAGGGAGAAGGAAACTGGGTGAGCGTCTTCCATCAAACTCCCAGCATTGACCTCTCCCTCACAACTGTCACCACACAGGCTATGAAGGAGCCATCTTGCCTGTGGGGAACGGAGAAGAAAAAGAAAAGAAAAGCATTGCAAGGACACAGTTGCTGCCAGTGTGTCCCTGTTCCCTCCCACACCATTTTCCTTTTGTATCTTGTCTCTTTAGATTGTAAGCCTGACAGCAGGGACTGGTTTAAGATTAATATAATATTATTACCTGCCCCAAGACCTTCGGGCATAGGGTGGGATAGAAATACAAATAAATAAATTATAAATAAACATGAAAAAACTCTGCTCAACAACATTACAAACCTGCATTAAAAAAAAAACGATGCGCAGGAGACAATTAATGAAAAGGAATCTGATGAACTGAAACTGCCAGATTAGATCACTATAATTTATTTCCTTTCACCTAAAGAACCTACGTAGGGATGTGGACAGATATATGAAAATTCAAAAATCCAATTTGAATCCATTGAATGACGAGATTCGAATTCGAATCGGATTTAAAAACATTCAGACGGATTTCTGAACATCTGATACGAATATTCGAATAGTTTGAATGTACAGATTCCTATCCGAATTTGCGTGAAAATTATACCTCGTTTGGGCTTATCATAGGGGATGAATACAGGATGAAAAGGGGATGCATACAGCATCACGCAAATTTAAACAACGGATACAAATGTTTTTGACATTCACATCTTCAAATACAAATTGACCTTTCGAATGTGCGGATTTGAATAATCTGGATTCGAACAGAATTTTTGGAAATTCGGATTTTTAACCTTCGAACTGAATTGAAATTTCAGATATTCGATTTGACTCAAATCTGAATGCAAAAAATACCCTCGTGCACACCCCTACTTTATGATTTCTGGTGTCCAGCAAAACCTTTCCATTTCTGTAAGACATTTAGGTCTTAGAGGGTCCCAGCATGTTTTCCATTGCTGTTATCGCTGCCTTGTCATTTGGCCTGAAACTGTTCTATGAACACAGAGTACAAGTTACAAAGGAAAAATAAATACAGCTTGGACTGCTGACATGTTGAACATGGGAACATGATCTCATTTTAACATGAAATGTAAAAAAAATATATGTTATTGCTTTCAATGTAACAAAATATCCCGGACTATAGCAAAACTAAAGCCAAGGCTAACCTGTACAGTTCTGAAGTTTCTGAATGAAAGCTCGAGATACTGGAATTGGCTTTGGGAATTTCAAGAAGAAGCAAGCCGGCAAATCAACACTGTTGGCACTTGTGATTGAAGAGAAGGAGGGTGTCCTAAAAGAAAGGAATGATAATAGTATTCAGTCTCATGAATGCTCGCTCTGGTGCTACAAGCTGGGGTTTTCAAACTACTTTGGATATAAGCAGAAAAGGTGGTGATGCATTTAATTCCTTAGCCAGGCTCTGCCAAATGATGCCCAAAATGAGGTTTTGGTTTGCAATTTACATCTCTTCTACGTCAGCACACTTAATGGATTTTGCTGGCTCCTTTATGTATGTTATGTTAGCACTTCCTGGGCAAGGGAGGTGAGCCTTCATTTTTAAAAATGCAGAATGGAATCCCCATTTTATTCTTGAATATCCTATCAAGTGTTCCACAAAAAAAGCTTGATGGGAAAACTTAAAAAAACCCTAACCAAACAATCACCAGCAATTCTAAAACACAGGGAAGCCATTTCACACCTTCAGTATAAAGACATAAGTAACTCCCTTTAAACCAATAGGACGTGTGTTAATTTTACTGAAGTCATGTTTATTTCAATGGATATTGGGAAAAAAATCATTTTGGTGAAACTGATCTGAAAAGAAAGGTAGTTTTCTGACGTTCCCCATGTTTTCCTTACTTTATAAATTTGTCTAAATTTGAGGAAATGTACTGAAAAAAGTTCATCTGGTAACTAATCATTATCTCATTATGATACAACATAGCACCAACCAACACCTTTCTTTCTTACCCTTTACTGTCCACAGGATGCGATCCCATAATCAGAGGGGCAATGGGAAGTTTGTTCATAGACATTGTTCCCTCAATTGTAACACATACATTCATACCTAAGTACCGAGGAACTGAAAGACAGAACATAAAACATTTAATTATAGTCTTGGGAAAGGATGTACTGACTTTGCTTTATAATGGAGGATGAGTTCTGAAACACAACACAAAAGCTTCCTTATCAAAGAGGAGGGATGCAGACAATGATTTTACTTTTACTTCCCAGTACTAATCCTTGTTTTATGTTTAATTACAGTATCCTAACTGAGGCCTCAGGTATAGCTGCCTCAGTGTCCTTCGGAGGAAAATATGGCAATAAACTCCTGATTTTTTTGGCTTCAAAGAGAAGCTATAAAACAATTTAGAGTGCATTTTTAGAAACACTAGATATGTATAGAAATATCATGGAAGGAGATCATACCATTGTTCTCAGTCAGAATGATGGGTGCTCCAGTACCTTCCTCAAACAAATCATAGGGTGAAACATAATACTTGAGATTCATCAGATGTCCTGCAGGAGGAAAGATAGTTAAGAGAAAAGGCAACACTGTGAGGCATGGGAAACTTACAAGTGATCTGAAGTTACTTGGGCCGCAAATATCTGAAGGAATGCCTCCTCCCATACTGTACTGACCTGGAGTGAGGCCCTCCTGTCACTGTCCCATGGCTCTCAGTGGTGGAATGGGTGGGCACCTGGGAAAGAGCCTTTTCAGTGATGGACCCCAGGTTGTGGAATAGCCTCCCCCTTGAGGTGTGCCAGGCTCCTTCTCTGTCTACTTCCAGGAAGGCCGTGAAGACACACCGTTTTGTCCTGACCTTTGGCTAATGTGGTTATAGTGTCCCCTCACTGCAGATACTGTAATTTAATATTCATCATGCTGTTTTAATTGTGTCGTTGAAAATGTTTTCATGATTTTTACAGTTTTTAGGAGATTTGTTTTGTAGTCTGTTGGTTTTGAATGTTGTTACTCACCCTGAGACTTTCGGTATAGGGTGGGATAGAAATATAAATAATAAATAAAATTACATTAATCCAATTTTCCATACAATCAAGGAAGTCTGAGCTCAAAGAGACACAGACTAACTGATTCAATTTTTTTGTGTGAGTTTTTAAAATCACCTCTTACTTCTCATGAAAGCAGTAGGCTTTCTCAAATCTTCTCTGATTTGTAAAACAAAAATCATCCTAGCCTAGCCTCCCTACTTACAGTAATTCCCTTCAGACATTTTGGTATAAACTGTATTAGCCAAAACTATGGAATCATGGGCTGATAAGAGGTGCAGGATAAAACATCTGGTAGACTCAGAGAAAACTGTTCCTTCTCTTAAGACAGCTTTTGGAGGAATACACAAAGGGATGTCTTCCTCTGCTACATCTGAATGAAATGACAGGTAGCATAGCACAACTATTTATTTATTTATTTACATTTTTATCCTGCTCTATAGTTGAAGGTCTCAAGTCACAACCAAGTTCATCGCTTCATTCAGATGAACTTCCAGCTGAGATCTCTCTGAGACCATTGCCATATGACCCGTCACCTACTTTGATGCCTGTTGCTGTCCTTGCCTCAGATAGAGTTCACAGGCTGTTGTTTAGGCATATTCCTTTACCGGACTTGTTAGTGAAATGATCTATAGAAGACCATCATGCCAAGAAAAGATGGGGCCCCTTGCAGCAGGTGAAGGACACAGACACTTCCTATTCTCCACCAGCCCTTACATTTGGATTGAAAATGGGGTAATTCCTGCTGCGCTGACCCCACACGACCGCCAGATGGCTCTAAATTTTTCAGCTATAAAAGCCTGGACCCAGCCACACCTCCCAGTTTCTTTGGTCGCTTCACTCCACGCGACAGGGGCTGCGCGTATGGAAGCGCGCCCCAGAGACGAGGTAAAAGAAGTGGGACAAGAAAAAAGTGCTTTCTTCCGCCCCCTTGAACCAGTCTCAAGACTCTGGGAAAGGTAAGCACAAGAAAAGCTTCACTCCCAGGTGTTCATTCTTTAAATCTCCTCCCCCCCACCACCACCACCAAGGTCCAATTACCAGTCTAAAGAACAACAGAAATCTTGGGGACATTCCTCCTCCTTTCAGCCTAAGCAGGCCTCTGGCAAGAACACCTTTCGTAATACCAAATCAGGAGGTAATGCCAACTAGCGAGGGGGAGGTGCCACCGGTGGGGGGCACCTGGTACATTTCCTACCATATTGGGTGGAAAACTGTGCGGATCCTTGGGCTCTCTGTGGTTTCCCAGGGGTATAAAATTGAGTTCAAAAATAAACCAGGAGGGAGATTGGTGGCCTCATCTTTATCCGCGGACCCTTCTCACAGGTCCAGGATAGTTCAAGCGGTACAGAAACTGTTGAGTGACAAGGTTATCGAGCCTGCTCCCAAAGACCAGAGGGGACAAGGCGTGTATTCTGTTATGTTTTTTGTTAACAAGGACGGGTCCCTTAGGGCCATTTTGGATCTCAAATTTGTTAATAGATTTGTCAGAAAATGCAAGTTCAAGATGGAGTCGTTAGCTAGTATCCGTGGGTATCCTGACAAAGGGGTGGCCCTGAGCTCTCTGGATCTCTGTTCTGCCTATAACCATTTATTGATGCACGAGGACTCCAAACCCTTCCTCCAGTTCAGATTGGGGGGAAGGGACTTCCAGTTTCGTTCTCTCCCTTTTGGGCTCAGCAGTTCTCCTGTCTTCACGAAACTTCTTCCAGTGGTGGTTCACAGAATCAAGAGTCTTGGGGGTGGAGCTCTATGCCTACCTGGATGATCTTCTGATTGTGGAACAATCCATCCAGGAAGCGGGAACGGCCATACCCACCACCCTTAAAGTGTTGGAGGAATTCGGTTTCCTAGTCAATAGGGAGAAAAGCTCTCTTTCTCCCTCTGCTTCCATTGTGCACCTGGTTGCATTCATTGACACGGCCAGGTACACGATTCGCCCCTCGACGGAAAGGATTGAGAAGATGCTCAAGTTGGTTTCTCAAGTAATCGGGGTGTCAAGAGTTAATGTTCTTACCTTAGCTTCTGTGTTGGGGAGCATGGTCTCTTTTATGGATATATGTCCTTGGTCAAGGTTTCATTCCAGGGTTTTACAATGGTTTCTGTTACCTTACAGTGACTTGATTACTGGGTCCAAGAAACTCTTACTGTCTCTTCTGGGGGAGGTTAGAGACTCTCTCGTCTGGTGGTCAATTCGATCCAACCTAGAAAAGGGGGTCCCCATTCGGGATCCTGAGCGCATGGTGGTCACTATGGACTTAAGCCTCATGGGCTGGGGGGGACATTGTGAAGGCAGGACTGCCCAAGGAGTTTGGAGTTCTGAGGATGCTCATCATCCTATTAACTGACTGGAACTAAAAGCAATTTGGCTGTGTCTGGTAGCTTTTCTGCCTTTGGTAAGAGGGAGACACATTTTGGTAGCTACCGATAATGTTACCACCAAAGCCCATATTAATAAACAAGGGGGCACACGTTCTAAGAATCTGATGCAATTGACTAGGGATTTTCTGTCCTGGGCTGAAAATAATGTTTGTTCCTTGTCTTCGGTTTACATCCAGGGCAAAGAGAACGTGATAGTGGACAGGCTCAGCCGGGTACTTCTTCCACATTCCGAGTGGATGCTGAAGAGGGATGTGTTTGGCCAGCTGTCAACCCTTTGGGGTCTGCCTGTTCTGGATCTGTTCGCTATGCCAGAGAATGCACAAGTGGAGGGGTTCATTTCCCGATATTGGACCCCTGGGGCCTGGGCGACGGATGCTCTCCTGACACCTTGGCCGGAAGGTTTTCTCTATGCCTTTCCCCCCATTCCCCTTCTACCCAGACTGATTCAACTGATCAAGGATCGGGAAGCTCACGTGTTGGTGGTTGCCCCATATTGGCCCAAGAGACCCTGGTTCCAGCACCTCCTGGCAATGTCAGTATTTCCACCCAGGAGTCTGCCCTCCATTCCGGATCTGCTAACTCAGGGGGACTTGATCCACCCGGACCCTTCCTGGCTGGCCCTGATGGCCTGGAATGTCAAAGGAGGCACCTACAACACTTGGGACTGGCGACAGATGCCATTGATACTGTGATGGCTTCTCGTCAGGATTCTACTTATCAGATTTATAATGTGGCCTGGAAGGCTTTTTGGGATTGGTGCCAACGTAGGGGTGTGAATCCGGGGGGTCCCGCGCCAGCTCAGGGGGTAGCCATTTTGCAGGAGGGACTGAATAAAGGACTGAAGTTGAACACTCTTCAGAAACAGGTTTCAGCTATTTCTGTGATGCTAGAATTTGTGGGGGTTGCTAGGTTGTCAGAGGATCCCCTGATATGTTGCTTTCTGGGCGGTGTCAGGGCAGTGGCACCACCGGTAGTTCATCATTATCTAACTTGGGACTTACATTTGGTATTGACTGTTTTACAAAAAAGTCCTTTTGAACCTTTAGATTCTGTTGAATTAAAATTTTTATCTTACAAAGTGGCGTTTTTAGTGGCCATTTGTTCAGCACGGAGGGTTTCGGAGTTGGCAGCTCTGTCAATTGCCCCAGGACTGTGCAGGTTTACTCCGGATAGCCTGGTTCTTCGATTGGATCCTACATTTCAGATGAAAGTTGACTTCCATTTCCATCGAGAGAGAGAGATCCACCTGCTGGTATTGGAGGGGGCAGTGTCATCCGAGCCAGGTTGGGACTGGGCCGCACTGGACACTATGAGAGCAGTGAGACTACCTGGACAGGACGGAGGCCTGGAGATGGTCTTCGAGCCTGTTTGTGTGCTTTTCCGCCAGTAGAAAAGGGTGCAAGGCTTCCCCAAAGGTGTTGGCATCCTGGGTGCGGGAGTGTATTGTCCTTTGTTATCAGCAGGAGGAGGTCGCTCTCCCGGGTGCGGTGTTGGTGCATTTGACGCGGTCGCAGGCAACGAGTGCAGCTTTTCACTGTGAGGCCTCGTTGAAAGAGATCTGTCGTGCGGCGGCCTAGAATTCGCCGTCGACATTTACGAGGCATTACCGACTGGATGCAACCAGAGCGGCGGACTCTGCGTTTGGGCACAGGGTGCTGGTGCCCTCGGTGCCTATGTGGTAAGGTGCATGGGCCCCGGGGGGGTTGTGGTTGGTTTGGTGCTTGGGTGGTATTGTTTTCCCGCCCAGTGGGGTTGCTTTGGTACGTCCCACTTTCAATCCAAATGTAAGGGCCGATGGGGAATGGTATGATGAAGACCTTAGGGATCATCCATTCTCTCCGGCCCGTCATGTGGACCTGCCCAGGAAGACTTATGGTGTTGATTTGTTTTCCAGATTGTCTCTTTGTGGTTTCATTCGCTCAGAAACTGGAAGGCGTGGCTGGGTCCAAGCTTTTATGGCTGAAAAATTTAAGAGCCATTGGGCGTTCATGTGGGGTCAGCGCAGCAGGAATTACCCCACTTTCAATCCAAATGACGGGCCGGAGAGAATGGATGATCCCTAAGGTCTTCATCATACCAATTCCCACCCACATGAAGAAGAGTTGGCTTTTCTACCCTTCTTTCCTCACCCATTTAAGGGGACTCAAAGCAGCTGACAAAGCTTTCTATCCTCCCCACAACAGAACACCCTGTGAAGTGGGTGGGGCTGTGAGAGCTCAGAAGGGAGCTGTGACTAGCCTAAGGTCATCCAGCTGGCTTTATGGGGGAGGGTAGAATCGAACCCGGTATTTCCAGATAAGAGTCTGGCTCCTTAACCACTAGATCAAACTGGCTCACGTGAGTATAGCTAGGGTACATTCCTCCCAAGGGTATCCTAGGAGGAAGCAGGACTTGTACTTACTGTGAGAAAGTCTTTCTCTAAGACAGTGGTTCTCAACCTTCCTAATGCCACGACCCCTTAATGGAGTTCCTCATGTTGTGGAGACCCCCAGCCATGGGGGCGAAGCAGCTGGGAGGTGGGAGGAAAGGGCGATGGGAGACTTGTCGCGACCCCTCTGAAAGGGTAGTTCGACCCCTAAAGGGGTCCCGACCCCCAGGTTGAGAACCACTGCTCTAAGACATCAAGGGAGGAATGCAAGCCTTCCCTACTACTAGGAAGGGTGCCATTTTCAGAGTGAAGGTGTGGGCAGTGGTATATTTACTTTGTCATTTTGATCATTCGGGCAAACTGGAAGTTCTTATTTCAGAATGGTAAAAGGTATTTGATTACTGTAGCCTGTTCACTCGCAGCTTCTCTCCCTCAGAACTGGTCCCTGGTGACCCTTAAGAGTTGTAAAGCTTTGCTGCATCACCTGATACTTCATACAAATAGAGCAGAGGAAGACAATCTATGGCACACTCTTCCCTTGCTGTCTTTAAAACCTTCCCACAGTTATGTACAAGTCCTGTAATCCTATAAGCAGCTGGGCTACAAACACTGTACTGATGGGCTGCCAAAAACATTAAATTACCCTAAAGACCATCAAGCACATTTTTCTATAGATGATACTTAAGAAATGGGTCAAAACATTATTGATAGTAGTTGTACCGTCTTTATATTATAGATTTATAACCATCTTCCAGCAGGAATACATTGCATGATTTTTATGTATACCATAATCTCATGAGAAACATGATTGGAAATGTTACCGAGTCAACTACAAAGTGAGCAAGGATTGATATATGTGTTGGCAGCACAGAAGCCAAGTCACTCTGAGCCAATAAAAAGGCAATTTCATGCATACTTATTTTACCAGATATGTAGTTGACCAGAACTCTCAGTGTGCTGGGCAGAGATTGAAGACGGGCAGAGATCAGTTAGACTTGTTTTTGGCTCTCATGGTGACCGGAAAAATATTTTGCTGAGCCTCCAGTTGGCTAAAAGTCCTTTGACAGGGTTAACTTTTGCCTTCCCAATATACCGTTTTTGTGTGAGGAGCAAATGTTTTCCTTCTGTCAGTCTAAGATATAGATGATATAGGATATGCAGATCTGCAGAATGACCTAATATAGCATGACTCTTTTTCAGTATTTTAACAATAAAATATTTTAATCTAATCAGGGTCAAAGCATGATTAAGTGGGTCAAAGCATGAAAGCACTGTTTTTTGAAAGACATCATCTCACTTCCTACCTCCACTCCTTGGGGTAAGATAGCCCACGCTGCCATGAAGAATCTTATCCAAAGGGCTTGCATTCGTAGCTTGCCTGTAAACAAACAGAATCAGAAATTTACACTAGGAATGTGCATGAATTTTTTTTTTTTGCATTCAAATTCGAGTCAAATTGAATATCCAAACACTCCTTTTGATCTGAATGTTTAGAATCCGAATGCAACAAAATCTGATTTGAACAGAATACATTCAAATATATTTGTTCAAATGTTAGATTTGAATCTGAAGATACGGATGTTGACAATTCATATGTGTTATATGTATCTGTACCCATTTCTTATACATCCCATTTTATCCCGTTTTTGCCCCATACTATCACTGCAAACAGATACGTATGAGATTCGTACAGATACATATGTATCTGTGCTTTTGAATTATTCGAATCATCTGAACAAATGTTTTGGTACATTCAAAATTAGTTTGAATGTTTACATTTGAACGTGTAGACATTCTGTTCGAATTCAAATGTCCACATTTCATTCAATTCAATCGAATTCCGAAGGTTTAGAATATTCACGCACGTCCCTAAGTTACACTATGCAGAGACTGTCATGCGACAATTATTTTGCAAGGTATCTTATAACTAGACTTGCCATATACCCAAGCTGAAATACTATGTTTGTAACTCTAAGACCTCAACTTTCTCTTCTGAAATGACAACCTTCTATAAAGTATAGGCTACTAAAAAGAAAGCTAATACAATGGGTGTTTTTCCACGGCCACTTAGTACCCATTTTAGCACCCATTAAGGACCCATTTGGGTGAGAGCCGGATGACCCCATTTCCACCACGGCACCCATTAGGGACACATTTGTTTCCACTACACCTCGGGAAATCCCAATCATATAGGTGCTTCTTGACCTTTAATCCTGATTTTCTGTAGACCCCATTAATGGGGTCTACAATGGGGTCTTTAGCCAGAAAATCCAGATCAAAGGGAGCCTGTTTCCACGTCAGTTTGGCAATGGGGTCTAGAGGAGGCTAGGGGGAGGGGGCACCCTTGGGGGGGGAGCCCCAAAACCTAAGCTTCAAAGTCATTTGAAGTCATTTCGAACTCATTTCGAAGTCTGTGCAAAATAGCTATGGAGCATCTTTGAAGTCTGTGCTGAGCTTCGGAGTGAACTTCGAAGTGACTCCATTTGGATTTCCAAATGGGTGCTCCGGTGTTTCCACGGCAGGGAGGCTACCACCCATTGATACTGGGTGCTAGACCACCCATGGAAACACATTGGGTACTTCCCTTAATCCGGATCTACTAGATCTGAATTAAGGGAAGTACCCATTCCCTAGATCCGGATCTTCTTAGATCCGGATTAAAGGAGCATGGTGGAAAAACACCCCTAATCTATGATGTCTGGATTTTTAGTGTGGGCTACATGGACCCTTTGCTGAATCTTTAGCAGCCTCTCTGCCAGCCATATTTCCTCAAATTCCTCCCATTCATTTACATTACTTAATCTTGCGTACGGGCAAGTACACATCGTGTACATACCTGAACAAGTACAAATGTCCAAATAATTCAAACAAATAGATTCAAAATTCATTTGAATGTTTAAATTTGAATTTATAGCCATTCAATTCAAATTCAAATATCCAAATTTGATCCAATTTGATTGAATTTCAGATGTTTCGAATATTTGTGCACATCCCTAGTGCGGGGGATGTACTTATTGCAGTCATGCTCATGACAACCATACAAGCCTGATTCTTATCTGTTATCTTTTGACAGTGAAAAGAAAGTCAAGGTGGTCTGACCTGCCCAAGGATATCTAACGACTCAGTTTACTCCAATTGCATGTTCCATTTGGTGGATAATACTGCTTATTATGTTAAAACCTTGTGCTCAGCAGGGCAAGCTGCTCTTACCAGTACATTCCAGCCATCTTTGAAAGATCAAGCTCCAGGGACTGAAGAGCCAAGTACATTTTAGTTTTCAGTTTGCTGAGGGGGAAAAAAATGAACCTTCAGAAATTAGAGAATAAAAACCTGCCTTTTACTGAAACTTCAACTCTGTGATGGCTTGTTTGGAAATAAATTCCAGCCATTGTGACTTGTTTCCAAGAATACTTCACCTTTTCCAGACACTATCCTGTTTTAATTTATTTATTTGCATTGCAATTGTTCCTTCCTGAGACCTCAGATTATAGAGCAGAATATGAAGATAAAAACCTCACCGCTTAGTTTTACAAAAATATTCTGTCAATGCAATGAAACAAAACGTCAAAACGTATATTTACTGATCTGTTAACTGATTTTTTTGTACGATATACTGTATTTATGTTGCGTTTATCTTCCAATTTCATATCCTGTTCTGGAACTGTATGTAAAGTGTATGTAACATTTCCAAGTGTAAAGTACAAATAATATCTGTAGAATTCACTATATAGTTTGAGTTAAAAAAAAAAAGGTCTGTTCCACCTAGGTTTCATGATATGTTTAGGAGAGAAAATAGGATGTACTAAAGTGCAGTTAGAGGCCCAGGACTGTTAGGTGTTTTAGCTGATGACCCTGGGCTCTTTGTGACATTTTTACATGACTTATAAAGGAGTGAATTGTATCTTCGTGGTTTGAAGACTTGACCTCTTTTCTGAAGCATAGTCACTGAGCCAGTTTGGTCTAGTGTTTAGGGAGCCGGGCTCCTATCTGGGAATACCAGGTTTGATTCTGCCCTCCCCCATGAGGCCAGCAGGGTGACCTTGGGCTAGTAACAGCTCTCTTTCTGAGCTCTCACAGTCCCACCCACCTCATAGGGTGCTCTGTTATGGAGAGAAGAACAGAAAGCTTTGTCAGCCACTTTGAGTCCCCTTAAATGGGTGAGAAAAGCGTGGTAGAAAAGCCAGCTCTTCTTCTTCTGTCTCCTCTATTGGTGAAGATGTAGCATGCACAGGTGCACAGGGGTGTAATACTATTGTGCATGGGCATGTATGTACATGGCAGAGGCTATCATGGCTGGAGCATACTTCAAATAAGAGGTGAAATCCTACAACACTAAATGCTGTTCAGCACCTCAAGTCATATAAAGATGCTGAGGAAACACCTGACAGTCCTGGCCTTCTTACTGAATTCTGTGCTTCAGCAAACTTCAGCGTGGCACAGCCCTCAGAAAAATCAATAAGGTTCTGTGGCAGGGCAGGAAAAGGACTCGGATAATATAAGGAATGGCAAGAAAGGCTCAACCAGGACAAATGGACAGGCTGCCAGCGACCATATTCAAGAAGTTAAACATACTTTAAGATTCCAGAATGTTTTTTCATTACAAAAAATGAAGACATAATGCAATGCTTACTTGTCACCTGGCAATTTATACAGATTGACGAGACCCTTGAGGTGCTTTGAAAATTCATCGAAGTTTCTTTCTCTGGAGGAAAGGAAAAAAAGGTATTAGGTTCTGAGAACACGGAACAATCGTACATGCTGGATATAGCAATTGTTTTAACAATCAGATACATCAGAGCAAGGAGGAGGAAAGGGGATAAAGGTCAGGAAAAGGCATACATTTATTGTAACTTCATATTATTTTTGTATTGTTGACAAATTCAATAAATCTCACAGTTAGCACTCTACTTAGAAACAATCCAACTCACAAAATTATAGAAAACCACACACTAGGGATGTGCACAAATATTAAAGACATTTGAAATCTGATCGAATTCACCCAAATTTCGACATTCGAATTTGAATTGAATGTCCATAAATTCAAATTTAAACATTCAAACGAATTTTGAATTTTTGAATTTGTTTGTTCAAATTATTCGGACATTTGTATGTGTATGGGTTCATACACGATGCGTACTTGCACGTATGCATCTTACCCATATCCGTAGGCATTTGTATGGATCCGTACGGGATGAAAACAGGTTATATAGGAGATTACTACAAGATGCATACGGACATGTATGGGATGCTTAACGATGCATACAGGCACATATTAATGTTGTTGACATTCATAAGTGCAAATTCGAATAGAAAATTCAAACGAATAGATCTGAATTTGCTTAATTCAAACCGAATTTGGGTTAATTTGAATTTTAAAGAATCAAATCAAATTGAATTTTTGGATATTCAATTCGAATCAAATCTCGAAAACTGCATTCGTGCACACCCCGACCACACATAAATAGCCGCATAGTGACTCATTCTATACTACTTGCAGCTAAGAAAGTAACTGGAAAAAATTGGAAAAAACATTACACTGAATAAATTCGAATGGTATTCGCAGAGTTGGCAATAACTGAATTACATCACAATTCAGAGAAAGGAAGGAATTTAAACCACACTATTCTTACAGAGAAATTTGGTCTCCATTTATAATGGAATTAAATGCATGAAATGATTTGGTATCTATCACAATAAATAAAGTGAAATTTTTAACTGGATAATTTTTTGCCACCGTAATATGATGCAAATTACTCTTACCATGTATGAATATGTATTATGAAAGATGACAAGCAGGAAAAAATAACAGCTGCTATGTTTGTGTATAGTTTAATAAGTTTGTTTGTTTGTTTGTTTGATATTGACAAAACTTTGTTACAATGTTGATTGATAGTTATGGAAATTTCTGTACTGTTAAAAAATTAATATATTATTTTACAAAAGAAAAGAAAAAGAAGCATGCATACATAATCTTATAGTATAAGCATACTCAAACTAATGCACAGGAAGAACAGAGCCACCAGTGAACTGCATAATGCACTCACCTTAGATGCTGTACCAGCTCTGGGCAACTCTAGAAAGGAAAAAAACCAAAACAATATGTTTTCATCTAATTTATTTCAAAGCATGTTTATACAGTACAAAGACACTAGCTGAGGTAGATGACAGCTTTTCTAGAAGAACACTACAGGCTATCAGACATCTCATTTGAGATGCTTGGGCACTCTCTGGGTGTTTTTCCACTGCGCTCCTTTAATCCGGATCTAAGAAGATCCGGATCTAGGGAAGTATCTAATGTGTTTCCATGGGTGGTCTAGCACCCATAGCAATGGGTACTAGCCTCCCTGCCATGGAAACACCGGAGCACCCATTAGGAAATCCAGATCTACCCACAAGGGGTCTGCCTGTCACCCCAGGTGTTTGGAGGGACAGGGGGTGCAATCTCCAAAGTGGCTCCGAAGTCACTTCAAAGTAATTTCGAAGTCACTTCGAAATCTGTGCAAAATAGGTCCATTGAAGTCTGTGCTGATCTTCGGAGTAAACTTCGAAGTGACTTTGGAGTGACTTCGAAGCCTAGGTTTTGGGGCTCCCCCCCAAGGGTGCCCCCTCCCCCTAGCCTCTTCTAGACCCCATTGCCAAACTAACGTAGAAACAGGCTCCCTTTGATCCGGATTTTCTGGCTGAAGACCCCATTGTAGACCCCATTAATGAGGTATACAGAAAATCTGGATTAAAGGCCAAAAAGTACCCATATGATATGGATTTCCCAAGGCGCGGTGGGAACATATGTGTCCCTAATGAGTGCCGTGGTGGAAGTGGGGTCATCCGGCTCTCACCCAAATGGGACCATGGAAAAACACCCTCCGTCTCCTTGTAGCACAGTGGTTCTTAACCTTCCTAATACTGTGACCTTTTAATACAGTTCCTCATGTTGTGGTGACCCCCAACCTAACTCTAACCCTAACCCCCAACCATAAAATTATTTTCATTGCTACTTCATAATGAACCCTGTGAAAGAGTAGAACAATCCCCAAAAGGATCACGACCCACAGGTTGAGAACCACGGTTGTAGCACATATATGATTACCCAATATCTGCACCACTGCATCACAGTAGGTATGGAGAATGTAGAATTACTGCAATTGTTTTAAATGAGGACACTAGGAAGTCAAATGTACCTCAGACTGTGGTCACGTCCACACAAGTGCACACTGACCTTGAATCAAAATGTGGAAACAGGATAACTTCAGACCTGCTTCTGCACCTCAACTACATGAGTTTATTTTTTCAATAATGCCTGTATGAGTGACCATGAACAAGTTTTATGGACTCCCATTGTCCTATTTTATGTTGGGTTGATATGCAACCACCAGTTCAGCATGAACCTCACTCACCAACATGATTTCAGAAGAGAAAATATACACATGGAAATAGCTCGCCAACAGGTTACTTTTACTATATTTGTTAAACATCAAAGAGACATTTGATTTCTACCCCTTCTATTGATGGAAAGTTGGAAAATACAAGCCAATTATTTCAAAAGAGGGAAGCTTCCAATTTTTGCAGAATATACTGGGTAGACAGACCTTCAAGCCATTTGTAGTGAAGGCATGGAAAAGGTAAACACAGAAGTGAGAATTTAAATGAAAAGTCTAAATTTGAAGAAAATGGAAGCTGTATAATGCAGAGAGTAACCTGTCCTGCATCTTGGAAGAGGATGAATTCGAGAAAAGGGAGTACACATGCCATTAAAAAAATAATAACGATAAGATAGAATGGTTCCATCATCTACATACCACGGGGTTTTCTCCATGATGTGCCACCTTAACATCACAGAGCTGTCCTGAAGGATCCAAGTGAACTTCCACATAAAACATGTCTGAAGTTATGTAACATTCAGTTCCGTTTGCGCTAAGATGAGATCCAAGGCTTTCATGCAGATGGGAAAAAACAACTGGATAAGCAAATCTTAAAAACTTCAAAAGCCAACCAACAGCATATACATTAAAATTCACTGTATACCTACTCTACACATTTGACAACAGTGGACTGGATCCAGAGTAGATTGCATTAGTGCAATTTCTTCTTAGATCAATGGCATTAGTCATAAATAACAGCTAGGGATCCACCTTGGGCCCTGCCCAGGGCTCACAGTGTGAAGGGCTGCATATAAATGATCAGATAAAATAAATGCCAAACCAGGTCTTCTTAGAAACAGGTTATAACAAAATGAGGAGGATTGTACAGTTTGGTACCAAATTGATTCTCCCCCCCCACCCCCCTTAAAAATATGAGGATTCAGACTGGTAGTAGACTGAACTCAGACTGTGTCTTGAAACACACAGTCAGTTCAATCCCACCCCAAATTCCACTGAATTCCTGGTCTCTTCCCCACTGCAGCACTGATCTCTTCCTCCTTTCTTTCTTTTTGATCTATTCTGGCTCTTTACTCTCTGCCCAATCTACCTTATCACTGAGTGAGTCAAAACAAATGATTTTGTTTTGATATTCCACAGCCTGGGGGCCATTACTGAGAAGGCCCTCTCTCAAGTTGACCGATTTTGCTTTCTTTGAAGCAAACAATTATTGCTAAAGATCTGTTTCAGCTGGATGCCAGGATCCTTAACAAGATAGCAGGAAACGGCAGACCAGAAGTCAACCCAGTCTATTCCCTTCCAAAAGGGAAGGTACAGGCACATGCCTTGGCTCAGGCGTGTTTCTCTGAAAGCTGTAACAAATGGAGAGCTTGCATAATTTATCATTTCCTTGCACCAAACTGGCAGAAATCTGAGACTGGTAGAGCATGGCATGGCCTGAGCAAGAAACTGATCACCCCAAGCATTCTGCTTGTTCTCCAGTGTGCACAGCATAAACTGAACCATGTGGATGTGGCTAGAGCTGAATACAACCAGTGATCATACTTAGGCAGGGATAGAACGCCCTCATGCATCCTGTAGCCTAAAGCAGGCTAGTAGCAAAGTGTCTACACAGGATGGAGGCAAACAATTCCAAGTAAATCAAACTGAACATATTATAAAGAAACTGGAGAATCTATAGGATATACCTCAAACAAGCTTTGATCCTAGCAAGTCCTGAAACTGATAAGTAATCAAATTAGTTAATTATATGAGAAGACTTACCCGTTTTGCCTCGCAATAGACTCTAATCGATCTGTCATGGCAGGCAAAGATGTCACTAAAGAGAAGAGAATTTATTTTAGTTCAATACAGAGGTGTATTGAAATTTTAACTAATTCAGTGTTAGAATGTAGTAACCGCAAAAGGTGCACATGTTTTCTCCTGGCTTCAGCCTTCCATTTCTCAAGCCTCCGAGTAAAATAGGCGGAAATATTTTCCTGTCCCATAAGCTTGTAGTACACACTCAGGACCACCGGGGGCAGGAATCTTTCCACTCCAGGTAGTAGCCTCTGGGCATAATGGCAGCAGCAAGCAGACGGCATCCGGCTTCTCTTCCTGCTGCCACAGGATGTGTCATGAGAAGGACCTCTAGCCTGCTCACCTGACCAAGTTCCACCAATCACCTTGCTGGATTGTGCCTTTACATCATTTCATCCACGCCTCCACTGACTGCTGTATTTCAGCTTTCGAAAATTAAACTCTTGCTCTCCTTTCCAGCTGATTCTGTCTCCCGCCTGACTTCTTTCCCCTGTACTCTCTGTCTCTAACTCACCATATGAGCACGTGGTGATCTTTTATCGCATGCCGGTGGCGAATAAGGGATTTACTTTTGCAGCACCTGGTGGATCGTACCAGGAACCACTGGTACCAAGCATTGTTACAGCCCTTGGGTTGTAACCAAGCATCGCTGAGGTTTTCAGAACTGCACTCAAGACAGAGGTAGCCGTAGGCTGCCACCAACCAGGTTTCCCAGAGCCAAGATTTCAGGTTGCAGAGCACGACTGCAACATTAGAATTAACAGTATAACATCTGATTGGCTTCTGTTCTTCAGGAATAGTTTTGTGCCAGGTGGCAAAAACAAATCCAAGCACAGAGAAAACCTCATGATGGTGCTGAACGCTGCAAAGACAGAGCAACCGAGCAATACTGGGGGCGATGTGTGTAAGCAGTCTATTAAAAATGGCAACAGCACCTATCAGTTGCAACAACGGAGCATTAACGCTAAACTTCCCAATTCAGTAAGTCCTTCTGAGAATTATTACCCATGTTATCTGCAAAATTGCTTCTCTTAGTGAGAATTTTGACAACTCAATGAATTAAGCAGCAAACTGAAGCAGATCTTTTCCTGACTGAAAAATCTCCACGAAGTGCAACAGAAAAGTGAACAAAGACTATTTTTTCTAAGATTATACTAAAGGATTCTAGGAGACCTTTTAAACCAGGTTTCTTCTTGCTGTCCTTTAGTTGATGTTCAACTACAATTTCTATTAACCTTGACCAATCAGTTTTATGCAGTTATGTACCCCTCTGCCTATGAAGGATAAATAATGGGCTTGCCACACATGATATGAAGCTTAAGAACTACTGAATGTGTAAAACCTTCTTCCCAAAAGTAAAGTGCTCAAACACCTTTAACAGCCTGACATGCAAACCACAATTCTTAATTTTCATCTTTCTTCTTCTAACCTCATTGATCACCCATGAATCAGCAAAGGGTCTGCCAGCACAGATTCTTGGCCCTTCGCCTAAGATCACAGCCAAGTCAGCTGAATGCAAGAGAATCTAGAAGTTACTTCTATAAATTGGTCTTCAGGTCTAGGACTGACAACTGGGCTCAGTCTGTTCATAATGAAGGGTCCCCAAGCTTTCTTCTGATCTTGTTGCTGCAAAAAATAATGACTCTTTCCTCTCTACTAAATATGGGCAAAAGCTTATGATTTGTTTCAAACTGACATGTTCAATACAAGCAAAAAGGCAGGACAAACTTCTGCCTCTCTTCTCATGGCCTAAACTTCATAAATGAAGGCTTATCTTTTCACCTTTTGGGCAGCTGGCAATTTAACTGCTGTACAGGAGTAAGGAACAAAAAGATTACATCTTTTAAGTAGTGAGATTAATCTTCATCATGGAAGCATGAATAAGCGTAAATTATATTACATTTATCTATGTACAATCTTTACTGAGTTGACTAAACAAATCTACTTGGATAAAGAAGGCAAGCCACACACATAGGCAGCCTCTGTCCTACTGTATAAGTAATAAACAAAAATGAAGCTTGCTTTTGAATAAACATGTATACTACAACCATACACACCTATTTCCAAACAAATTGTATGGTTAATAGGTGATCTTAATGATAATAAGCCTTTTCCCCCCACAAAAAGTCTTCCTGAAGAATACACCAACCTTTCAAGGCCTTTTGCAAAGTTTCCAAACAGCTGACTAGATTCTGGTGGCCTGCAGAGTTCATTACGACTCGTTTTTCCTGTGTTCAAAAGTGAGAGGAAAAAAAACCAGTGTATTCCATTACATCTCTTGGTACAATGAAAGGAAGCAGTAGCTACAAAAATGGCATCCCTGGCTGCATCTATTTTCTCTTGCAATAATTTCTGTAAACAGTATCTCTCTACACTATAAAATTCTGGAGATCACATCAACTCAATATATACAGAGAGCCTAGAAATGAATAAGAAGCCCACAAGAATGATTCAAGAACTGGTTCCTTTTATCAGGAAGCTTCACAGCTTCTAGGGGTTCTTTTTGGGGAAAATACTATTCAAGACATGAGTTTCTGCTAGAATGGTTCTTCACTCCTAACCTTCCTACATATTATACAGCTGCAGAGGAATATTGGTCATAATTTAGGAAGAGGTGCTCAAAGTACAGCTTGCCGGATGTTGAAAGACTACAATCCTCATGGCGTGAGGCGAAAAAATATTTGTTGGATCTGATAGCCAGCACAATGAACACCTGCAAAAGCAAAGGGCTATTTGCTGTTCCTCTCTGAAGCAGCTCGAATTCTATAAAGTTTTGAAGTGACATGGAAGATCTGGAAAGCTGCATTATGAATCCCCCAGTTCATCATTTTAGAGCATATTCTAGTTCATGTGAAACAGAAACAAACCTGGGGAAACATAGCATGAATCAGGAAAGCATTCTAGTAATCAACCCAGAATCCTTTGCAGCTACTAGTGTTCAGAACTAGATTCTAAGAAAACTGGTATAGCCAGCATTCCCCAAAGGTATTGAACTCTGAGAACCACTTCTTGGAACGATGTTCAAGAAAGCATTTCACGAGAGGGCTCACCATAACTTGTCGGACAAGCTTCATGGTTTCTGTCCAAGGTCTGGTGTTAGGATTAAACTTGGTGTGAAGCCTTTCCAGTAGGGAACTCATCTTATTTAGCTTCTCTGATTCTATGAGAAAAACACAGGTCAATCAGCTGTACAACCAAACCAGTATAGTAGCAAACACATGCAATAATGTCTCTAGCTCTCTGAAATTATGATTTCCATAGTTCATTTGTGACACTTTTCTCCTTTTCTCCACACACATTTACTCACTTTATGCCACTGAAGAAAATATATTATTATTAAAAATAAGAAAACAAATGGACACGAGCACTAAGCAGACTTAGAAAGGAGCTTGTGCCAAGTTAACTCACCTTAGAACCAGAACAAGGACCTGTAAATTCACTTTGGTGTTTCATTGGTCTGCATGTTAGTGCGGATCTGTGAGGTCCTGCCCACCTCTAGTATGCTTTACCCATGCTAGATGGAGCATAATCCTGATCAGGTAATCTTGATTGGGATTACCAGTAGACCTCTGCAGTCTACCACTACAATGAACCAATGTGGCCTAGTCCAGAACATGGAGACGTGAACTACCTTGGAATCCATTTTGGTAGCGTACCAAAGCACACCAATAAAATGGGTTCCTTGGTGATTCCAAGGCTAAGAACATTTGGGATGTTTTTCCACTGGCAGAAAGTACCCATTTTTGCACCCATTTGGGTGTGAGCCGGATGACCCCATTTCCACCACGGCATCCATTTGGGACACATTTGTTTCCACTGCCGCTGGGGAAATCCGGATCATATGGGTACATCTCAGCCTTTAATCCGGATTTTCTGTAGACCCCATTAATGGGGTCTACAATGGAGTCTTCAGCCAGAAAATCCGGATTAAAGGGAGCCTGTTTCCACATTAGTTTGGCAATGGGGTCTAGAGGAGGCTAGGGGAAGGGGGCACCCTTGGGGGGCGGAGCCCCAAAACCTAGGCTTCGAAATCATTTTGAAGCCATTTCAAAGTTACTTCGAAGTTGCCTTCAGAGATTAGCAAAGGCTCCCAAGTCCCTCCAAAGGCAAACCTCCTATAACATATGCAGACTCTCGCAAGGGGTTTGTCTTTGGAGCCTTTGCTAACCCTCAAAGGCAACTTCAGAGGGATTTCGGAGGGACTTCAGAGATTGCACCCCGTTCCCCAAAACACCTGGGGTGACAAGGAGACCCCTTGTGGGTCAATCTGGATTCCCCACATTGGTGCAAAGGTGTTTCCACGCCAAGGGGTTAACACCCATTGCTAATGGGTGCTACACCTCCTGTGGAAACACATTGTGTGCTTCCCTTAATGTGGATCTACTAGATCCGGATCTAAGGGCTGCGGCGGAAAAACACCCTTGTTCTAGCCCAGTGATGGCGAACCTTTTGAGCTCGGTGTGTCAAAATTCGCAAGAAAACCTCGCTTAACTCGGGTGCTGTGTCACATCTATAAATATCCATAGTTTTGTGATATTTGTAGCTCTAGTAAAAAAGTTATATTTTTGATATGTGTATTTTATTAAAAGCAAAAACAAATAATTCTTTACATTAGTGACTTTTGTTGCTAAATCTTCAATGGAAAGGTGGTATTTTGTACACTTCAATATCAAGCAAGCACTACGCGCCCAGGTACCAGGGTGACCATGTGTGTCACCCAAAAGGGCTTGGCGTGTCACCTGTGACACGCGTGTCATAGGTTGGCCATCACTGTTCTAGCCCTTCAGAGCACTCAGAGCTCAGCTCCAAAACTTATATGAGCTTTGAGGCAGGGACTGGTTTGGACCTGCACAGCTGTGCACGCTATGATGTTCCAAACCACACCTTTCCAGCCAAGCTAGTCCACCTCTGACCAGACCCACTGGTTTGGACCATGGAGAGCCAGTTTGGTAAAGTGGTTATGGAACCAGGCTCTTATCTGGGAATAAGAGGTTCGATTCCGCCCTCCCCCATGAAGCCAGCTGGGTGACCTTGGGCTAGTCAGAGCTCTCTTCTGAGCTCTCACAGCCCCACCTACCTCACAGGGTATCTGTTGTGGGGAGAAGAACAGAAGCTCTGTCAGCCGCTTTGAGTCCCCTTAAATGGATGAGAAAAGCGGGCTGGAGAAGCCAACTCTTCTTCTTCAAGTAAAACTCAGACCTCATCGTTGCGGCTCAGCCCCATTTTGTTTTGTTTTTTTACCTCAAACCACACACGGTCGTTGCCTTTTAAGCCCGGCATCTCTTATGGTGTGGAGATCATCCTGTTAAGACCTCCTTTACCCCCATAATCCAAGCATATCCAGGCGTAACCTCCGCCAGGGGAGCAGAGAAGGGGCTTCCTTCGCCCCTACCAGCCCCTCGTGTACTCACCTTCGGCACCACCTTGGGCCGCCGCCGCCTTCATCCTTCCGGTGGGCGGTAGGGAGAGGGAGGGGAGGGAGGAGAGGGGCCAGTCGCCCCCCTCCACCCTTCCTCATGGGTCGAGGGGAGAAACGAACCACCACAGCCAGCCCCCACGCCTCGATGGAGGGGGGGGGACCGCGCCGACAAAATGTCCCCACTGAACAAAACCCCTACCCGGGGGCAACTAAGGTAGCAGCAACGCGCGCGAGACTTCCTCCTCAGGTCCCCATGTCTTCTCGCGGGATTTGAAAACGTGCGACCGAATCCCGGCGTCGGCCCTGTGATGGTATAGCGCCTACCCAACGGGAGGGAGGTTGACGATGAGGTCTCGCGAGATTTGGGCTTCTCTCCCTTCCCCTTTAAAGGACGCGCGTGCTTTAATGTTTAAAGCGCGGAGCGGAGTTTTATTGGGAGGTTCGAGGCCGCGTTCACACCTACGTCTTAATCCGGCTTCAGCCCACTTTCAGAATTTGAGAACACAACAGCAACGCCACAAGTTGTCCTGTTGGGGTGGGCGGCGGCAAGGAGGAGGCTATATTTTTAATTGTTTTAATATTTTATATGTTTTGTTCTTGTAGCTCCCCTGGGACCATTTGGTGAAGGGCGGGATGTAAATTCCTTTAATAATCATAATAATAATAGTAATGATAATAATAATAATAAAAAGGAGTACTAATAGTTGTTATTATTATGATGATTATTAAAGGAATTTACATCCCGCCCTTCACCAATAATAACAGTAATAATAATAATAATAGTAATGATAATATTAATAAAAAGTAGGAGTAATAATAGCAATTATTATTTATTTATTATTTACATTTCTATCCCGCCCCATATCTGAAGGTCTCTGGGCGGGTTACAACCTTAAAACAACAGATTAAAACAGAATATACATTAGAAGACTTTAAAACTTAAACACTCTAAAACAATACACATTATGTTTAAAATGATAGTGTCTGTCCTGGGAGGGGAATATAATCAGCTCAGCCAAAGACCAGGGAAAAAAGGTGCGTCTTCACTGCCTTCCTAAATATATATAAGGAAGGGGCACGACGCACCTCAAGGGGGAGGCTATTCCATAGTGTAGGGGCCATCACAGAAAAGGCTCACCAGCCTCACCACTTGATCTTACGGCACGGGCAGGTTGATATGGGAGAAGGCGTTCCTTTAGATATTTATTATTGTTGTTAAAGGAATTTACATCCCACCCTTCACCAATAATAATAGTAATGGTAATGGTAATGGTAATAAAAAGTTGGAGTAATAATAGTAATTATTGTTATTATTAAAGGAATTAACATCCCGCCCTTCACCAATAACAATAGTAATAATAATAAAAAGTAGGAGTAATAATAGTTATTATTGCTATTATTAACAATATGTTATTTATTAATATATATTAATAATAATAATAACTATTACTCCTTTTGTCATTATTTATATATATTATTTGTTAATATATATCAACAAATAATATATATCAATTTGTAATTTGCTGTTTTAAAGGTTGTTACCCACCCTGAGATGTTCAGGTGTAGCATGGGATAGAAATATAAAAAATAAACTCAGAAGATCCACCTCTTGAGTTAGTGTGGAAAGAAAATTACTGTTCATTTTGCTGATGTGTTCTTCCATTCTGAAAGTGGACTGAAGCTGAACTAAAACCTATGTGTGAATACTGCCTGAGACATTGCATATAATCGTAGAGTTGGAAGGGACCTCTAGGGCCATCGAGTCCAACCCGCTGCTTAATGCAAGGTTACCTAAACCATCCCAGACAGCTGTAGGTCCAGCTTTTAGAAGGGTTGCGTTTTCCTGGCTGTGTGATAGTTTGTGCTATCAGAACCAAGTGGGGCATTTATTTTTCAAAATGGCAGGCAATTGCTCATGAGTTCATTCGATTTCGTTACCAAGGGGAAAACTCTAACAAAGTTTAGCTTGAAAGACACCCTCAAAACTGATTGCTGACAAGAGTCAAGGAAAGTTTGTAGAAAAGAGATGGTGTTAGAAATGTTGGGTAAAATAACCCAAAATGGAGTGCACAAATTTGATGAACAATACATTCTTGCAAGATCAGGTGTCCTTCATTAAAGTAGGCACACCTCAATAACTGAAACAAACAACTTTTATTCCTATCCATTACCAGAATTCCACATTTCTCTCATTTGCTGCGATACTCTGTGATATGTTCTTGCACAAACATTCCAGCAGTCAGGAATAATAAATCACAGTCCTCTATTACAATACACATCCAAGTAACAGCTCCACTCCAGTAGCAGCAACTGCGGACTTGTACAACACTCACAATATATGCAATTCCCAAATTATGTACAGCTGCTCCCAATTAAGTACAGGAGCCCAATACACTTTGAGTGTCCTGTACGTCTTCTTGTATTGCCTGAACATGTCACTCCTTAATTTGTTGCCCCCCCCCCCCTCTTCATACATAACCAGTTTGGCCTAGTGGTTAGGGAGCCAGACTCTTTTCTGGGAATATCTGATTTGATTCTGCACTCCTCCACAAAGCCAGCTGGGTGACCTTGGACTAGTCACAGCTCTCTTCTGAGCTCTCATAGCCCCACCAACCTCACAGGGTGTCTTTTGTGGGGAGAAGATTAGAAAGCATTGTCAGATGCTTTGAATCCCCCTAAATGGATGAGAAAAGTGGAGTAGAAAAGCCAGCTGTTCTTCTTCTTTTTCTTCATTGAATTATATTGATTTCTTCTTATTTTGCCTTCATTGCGCATGTCAGAGAAATCTGATATGTACTCCTTCTTACTGTGAATAAATTAGATGCAAATTAGCTTTGGAAGTTGTTATCTGGAGTATTGTAACTATGCCAGGATAGGTATAAAAGTCAGGCTGGAATGTGAGAAGTTCAAAGCTTGTCTTGATGGGGTTTCTGGAAAGCAAGTTTTTATCTATGATGCTATATAGATTAAAAGAAATTGTTCTCTCTGACCTTTCTTCTTCCTAAGGAACTCACACGGGTGGTATTTGCTTTTTTAAAAATTAAATCAGGTAAAGCAATAGTAAATGGATGTTTTTCCACTGTCACTAGAAGTACCCATTAATGGGTACAAAAATGCCATTATTTACCCATTAATGGGTACTTAATGGGTACTTTTAGTGACAGTGGAAAAACACCCAATAAATAAACACAAAATGTACTGATACATCCCATCCCCCCTCCCATGGTAGACCAATTCAGTTGCTTTAATTGTGGATGCTATCTAGGCATACAGACATTTCAACAGAAAATTCTTTTCTGGGATACATGTATTTGTGCTAATCATTTTTCTATACATGGTTCCCATATTTGGCAAAAATGTTATCTTCCATTTGATGCTGTTCCCCCATGATATATTCGTTTATCATAATTTTCCATCATTCATTTTGCCACTCCCTTATTGTTAAGTTATCAGCATATCTCCAGTTTTTCACCAATACTTGTTGAGCATGAGTGGTATTTGCTGACAGAGCAGCAAATTTCCTAACAACCTGAATTTTCCTAACACATCTGTCATCCAAAATCCATAAATGAAGGATACCTGATCTTGCAAGAACGTATCATTGTATTATTTGTCTTTCTATCTTGCCTTATACCCAAGGGTCTCAGGACTGGTAACATTTAAAATAAAGTACTTTTAAACAATAACAATATATAAGTAAGCAACAGTGTCTGCAAGTGAGAAGGGAAACAAAGGCCAGGGCAAAGAGGTGCATCTTCACTGCCTTCCTAAACATGTACAGTGAAAAGCTAGACCAGTGACAGTGAACCTTTTGAGCTCGGTGTGTCAAAATTCGCAAAAAAAAACTAGCTTAGGTGCCACGTCATATCTAGAACTATCCATAATTTTGTGATAGCAAAAAAGAAGTTATATTTTTGATATACGTATTACTGAAAGCAAAAACAAAACTCCTTACATTAGTGGCATTTCTGTTGCTAAATTTCATTTGCTAAATCTTTGATTGAAAGTTCGTATTTCACACACTTCAGGCCCAAGCAAAGGCTACTAACGTCACCTGTCAGTTGGTTTCTTTTATTGGTTTTAATACTATTTAATGCTGAGAATACCGCCTCACAAAAGTACGTAGGGGAAACATTGTGGGTAGAGGCATCGCTGTCGCACACAGGTCTTCAGTCCTCTAACTGCCGGGAGCACAGACACACTGTGTGCAACCCTATGGCACAATGACGTGACTCCATTGCACGTCCTACGCCCAGGCACAGACAGTGTGCCTGTGCTCTCGGTAATTTGTAGGCCACAAGCCAGAAGCGGCCTGCAGTCTACAAGATACCAAATGGCGACACAACCAGACACCACAGTGACACTGTGGAGTCACCCAAAAGGGCTTTGTGTGCCACCTGTGACATGCATTGTCATAGGTTCGCCATCACTGTGCTAGGCACACCTCACGAGGGAGCCTATTCCATAGCCTAACACATAGCCTAACACCTCACGAGGGAGACTATTCCATAGCCTAACACATAGCCTAACACCTAGCCTAAGCCATTATAATAAAATTCTTAGCTTCTTCACCAAATCTGTCCACTTCATTTTGGGTTTTTTTAACCCTCTATTTCTAACTGGGGAGGGGGGAGGGAGAGGCAACAAAACAAAAAATTAACAGAAATGTTTTCGAGCTTTCTCAAAATTTTCATCATAAAAAAAAATAAGCAAAAAAATCCCACCGCTTTATTGTTTCTCGAGTGCCGAATAAAAAAAAAGTTAGTTTTTGTTTGGGGGAAAAAAAGCAAGGCTATTCTGTGTTCCCGCGAGATTTCCTGAGCCGCTCTCGCGAGATCAGGCGACAAGAAGGCTCGTCTTCAAGGGAACGTTTGCGCCTGCGTGAGAGAGAGAGAGAGAGAGAGAGAGAGAGAGGGGGGGGCATGGGGAGAGCGCGCGCACGCCCCACGCACGGACGCACGCACGTGTTCTCGCGGTGTTTGGGGAAACAGGAGCAGGTAGAGAGAGAGCTGTGAGCGGGGAGGGGGGGGGAAGGAACCCCCGAGCGGTAGCGAAGGAAGCGGCGGAATCAGCAGCCGGGACGACGACGACGACGGTGGCGGCGATTTCTCCTTCCATATTCTCGCGAGAGTTGGTGGCTAACCTTCTCCTCTGCTCACTTTCCTACCTTTCTCTTCCCCCCGCCCCTCCCCCCTAACCCGACCTAACCTGGAAGCGGCGCCACCGCCGTTTTGCTCTGGGAAGTAGGAGGAGGAGGAAGAGGAGGAGGGGGAAGAAGATGGGGATCCAGCTCGGGTGGCGCGCAAAGGATTGAGCCGGAAGAAGGGGAGTCCCCTCAGTAGGAGCTCTTTGGCCCTGGCCAGGGGCTCCCGGGGGTGGGATTTCCTGAGGAACCGGCCTTGGGCTGGTGGAGGTGGTCGCAGCCCGCCTCCTCAGGAACTTCAGAGACTTCTGGCAGGGCAGATAACTCGAGCCCCCTAGTCCTCTCTGTAGGGACCTGGGGCCTTGCGTTCCTGAGGGAAGTTGCCCTTGGCCTAGGGAAACCGAAGCTTGAGCATTGGGTTGGTTTATGTCTTGACTGGGAGTGGGCACTCCTGCTTGAGGGAACTGGAAGCAAGTGGGGGGGCCTCTACTCTTTTCAGAACTTTTTCTCCCTCTTTTGCCCGCTTGGGGAGCAAAACCAGGTCCTTCTTTGACTTTCCCTGGGGATTAAGCCCCCCTCAACCTTAAACACAGGCTGAGACTTAGGGGTTTTTTTTTTTGAGGAAAGGGTGTGGGGTCTATCCAGGGTTGGACTGAACCCTCTCTAAGAGTTTTTAGTTTTGTCCCAGAGTTTCGCAGACAGAGGTGGTGGTAAGGAAGCCACATCTGACCAAATGTAAAGAAGGGAAGGGTTAGTTGAATGTAGGGGGGGAGTGGCAAGCAAGAAAGCGACCCTTCCTTTGGGGGAGGGGGTGACATAGGTGTAGAGTTTTGGGGGTGTGGGAGGATTACCCCCTCTTTTTCAAGCACAGTGGAGAAGGAATGCCAAACCAAGAGAGACATGGGGGTAAGAAAGATGCGGGAGGAGGGGTTTCCTTGCATCAGGAAGCAGCGTCTAGCAGTGGGAGCTCGAACAGCAAAGAGAGGCACCGGCTGTCCAAGCACAAGCGACACAAGTCCAGGCATTCCAAAGACTCGCCGCTGGGGGCCCAAGAAGCAGGAGCCACGCTTGGCGGCATGATCAAGCCACTCGTGGAGTATGATGATATCAGCTCCGACTCGGACACCTTTTCTGATGAAGCGGTCGTCAAGCTGGAGCGAAGGGAAAACGACGAAAGGAAAGGGACGTCAGAGAAAAGTGACCGACTCCATAGGCATCGCCATCACCAGCACAAGCGTGTCCGTGAACTGATGAAAGTCAAAATGGTGGATAAAGAGAAGAGACTGGACAGAAACCAAGAAACCTCAGGCAAGTTGAGTTCCACCAAGGACAGGGTTTCGGGGGCCTCCAAAAAGCTGCACGAGGAAAATGACGATCACTCATCTAAGTCATTGAAGAGTAGTAGTAAAGATTCCCGGTCGGCCAAATCGCATAAAGAGAAATCCAGGAAAGAGCGGGACCTGAAATCCGCCCACAAAGAGCGAAGTAGTAAAAGTCATCGGAAAAGAGATGCTCCCAAAAGCTACAAATCGCTGGACAGTCCAAAGCGGAAATCCAGGAGCCCACATCGCAAGTGGTTGGACAGTCCTAAGCAAGACGATAGTCCCTCAGGAGCATCATATAACCAGGACTATGATCTTAGCCCTCCACGCTCACACACATCCAGTAATTACGACTCGTACAAGAAGAGTCCAAGTGGTTCTTCACGAAGGCCATCAGTTAGTCCACCGTATAAAGAGCCTGCGGCATACCAGTCCAACGTGCGCTCACCTAGTCCTTACAGCAGGAGACAGCGGTCGGTCAGCCCATACAGTAGGAGGCGTTCATCTAGCTATGAAAGGGGAAGTGGATCTTACAGCGGGAGGTCTCCTAGTCCGTTTAACCGAAGACGCTCCAGTAGTCCTTTTGTTTCCAAGCGGTCAGTGAGCCGGAGTCCTGTGCCCAGGTGGGTGGACCAAGTAATCAGAGGCTTTTTATTATTTCTGGTTCCCATGATGTTGATGCTCTAAACTGTATGCTGCTGTTAGGTCAGACCATCTTTTTTGTTCCTGTAACATGATTCTCTTTGAGTCTAAAGTCTTTCTGATTTTCAGCGCTGCTCTGATTAAGGAATCTACAGTTTCCATTTTGTTGGTGTGAGAGTGGGAAATATTCAGGTCTATTCAGTAATTGACCTATTAATCATGTTTATATGTTGCTTTTAATCCCAGGTGTATATAACAGAAACACAGCATGAACTTTGGGCTTTTGCATTCTCTCCTGCACAGCTTTATGTGGCTTTTGCTTCTAGTGACAGTGTTGACATTTAAATCAGGATTTACAAGGGCAGTGGTGTGAGGAAATCTCCATTAGTAAGCCTTACTTCTAATTCCTTACAGTAGGCTAGGAATGTGTGAAGCAACTGAGAATGCTATTTCCAAATAACTTTTGGGTGTCCTGTTTTTACATTATATGTATTTTTTTTCTGTATACTCCTTCACCATGCTATGATCTCCTTTAACACTGTTTTCAGGTAGGCACTTGGAGGCCAAGCAATGCTGTGTCAGCAGAAAAGTGGTGGAGTGGTAGCTGGAGTGTGGTACCAAATATGTAACTGTTGTATCCTGCCCCCATTACCTTCCTTGAAGTGCTGTCTGATGACCATTGGCCTGTACTCTACCCTGCTACCCATTTCTATTTCTTTGTTTACATACTGTATTTCCCCAGGAAGACAGAGGGCAATCCTAAGGTTGCCAGGCAACCAGTCTAGTAGGATTCCCAGTAGGAGAAAACTCAGATCTTTGAAGAACTGTATGAGACTCCAAGAGGACAGATAAACACAGTGGATTGACCCCATCTACTTCTAGAGAGAAGCTTTAAAAAGCCCTAAATCAGTCCCATAAAAAGAGGAGGGACCTGACCACAGTAGTTGAAACCAAGTGTACTTGGGTGAGTGTGTTTCCTGCTCTTTGGGTTTTTTTCTGGACAGACTACAGCAACTGCTGCTGAAGGGGATAATGGAGAAACCGTGTAAGGAAGATGATGTGGTTTGTCTTTGCATGACTATTTACATTATATAGTTTTATTAGGCTATAACTATTGCTTGTTAATGTTCTAAGGGAATTATTTTTTCTCTTCTGGATTCTTGCATAGCTAACCTCCTTAATGATCTTTATAGGAGACTTAAGAGCTTGTTTCATCTATCAAAAGTTTGACAAACTTTTAAATGTCTAGCTGTCACCATGGCATTCATTTCCTTTGTTTTTTATGAATGCAGTTCTTATTGTTTGTATCCTCTTTTCCTCTTTGGGGAGGAATCTGCTTTAAATCATGCACACCTGAAGGACTGGAAGCTGGACATTATTTTTAGTTGGGATTATCATTTAACCTGGAACTTGACAAAAAGGAGCAGGAATAATCTCTTTTCAAAAGTGTCTGTGGTGGCTGTTGGTTTGGAGAAACCTGCATAGAAGTTTGGACATTCTGGTCCTTTCTGCACTGGGCCTTATTCTGGGATATATCCTGGAACAGAGGCCTGCCCTTCACATGCTAGTGCAGACCTCTGAGTGGGACCTGCTGAGGTCTGCAGCACCATACAGACAACAGGGTCCTAATCTGGGATATATCCCAGGATAAGGCTCTGTGTGAGAAGGGCCTTTGATCCAACAAATTCATTAATCTCCATTTATTTATTATTTATTTATATTTATAATCCCACCCTATACCTGAGGGTCTCTGGGCAATACAACATTTAAAAACCAACATGATAAAAACAATGCAAAATCGGTTAAAACAGTAGTGTTGCAGTGGGGGGAAACGTAAGCAACATTTAACCAAAGGCCTGAGTGAAGAGTTGCGTCTTCACTGCCTTCCTGAACACAAACAGAGAAGGGGCCTGACACACCTCTAGGGGGAGACCATTCCATAGTCTGGGGGCCACTACTGAGAAGGCTCTCTCCCAGGTACCCACCTGCCTAGCTGCTGCAGGTGGTGGGACAACCAGGAAGGCCTCTCCTCCAGATCTTAAGGCACAGGCAGGTCAATATGGGAGAAGCCATTATGGTTTGTTTGAAATTAACTAGGTTAAATCTTGGATAATGAAGTGGACTTTATTAAGCAAATGTAGTTAATATAAGTCCCAATTTAGGTTTTAATTGACGCACCATATGGTGATAAATGATAGCAGTAAATTCCTCACAGGATTTATTTATTTATTTAACGTATTACAAATTCACATTGTTATACGTTAATAAAATAACTAAACACAAGGTAAAGGGAAACTGTAAAGATCGCATGGTAAGATCACAGACTTAATCTAAATCGCAGGCATAGGGTGTTTTTCCACTGTCACTAGAAGTACCCATTAAGTACCCATTAATGGGTACAAAAATGCCATTTCGTACCCATTAATGGGTACTTAATGGGTACTTTCAGTGACAGTGGAAAAACACCCATAGTCTATTGCGCCTTTTGTGATTGTCTGGAAATCACCACACTTAGTTCCCACTATATGCTCAGTTTTGACATTCTTCCGTAATATGCTGGATTGTTTGTCTTTCCGCCCCACAGTCACGTATCAGGGATGGAGTTATTTCCCACTTATAAAGAGCATCTGCGCATCTGCCATGTCCTGTGCATATGCGATTTATAGTTTTCCAAATTGCATGGGGCTGATCGAATCCAGGTGGTTTTTCCTAAATGCAGGGCAGGCATTTGCATCACAGGAGAATTGAGACGAGAGGAATCTAAAGTTTGTTGTGATTCATTTTCGTCTTAAACTTCTGCTAGTACTAAATGCAATCAGTAGCTAAACCAATATCTGGACCTTGTTTTTTTAAAATAGCAACCCAGAGTTCACATAACAGTGTGTCAGTTATAAAACTACAGAGCTGAGGGAAATAAGCAAAATGAGCAAGTTGATAATAAGAGCTTATTTTAGTAACGGTTAAGTATCCAGATTTTACAGTTACGAAGAACTGTTTCTTCCTGAACTTAAACATATTCAAGAATGTGAGATACATTAAAATAAAACTAAACTACACTGATATGATTTACTACTATAATTTCATTGGCACTCAAACATATATAGTTTGTGCCCATTACATGGCTAGCAAGGACCACTTGTTTTGATCGATTTCAGTTGCATTTAATTTGCCTTGGATAGCAGCTGTTGTCAACAGAGGATAAAACTGAAATTTCTTCATGACAACTAAAAACTCCCTGAAACGAATGCTTTAATATCCTTTTAAGTATAATATTTTTGAAATTTTGAATCCCTGCGAGAGGCAAGCCTTCCACATCTTACGTACGTATCTTTGATACGTAAAATACAGTTGGACCTTGGTTGCCAAGTCTCCTGTATCTTTGCCAGTCTTATCAAAGCAATTTAACGGAGCTTAAACAATTTTCAATCATCGCTGGCTGAATTTGCATTTTGGGAAAAACTTGAATGCGTGGTTACTATTTCATTGTGTTAGTACTAGTTCTAGCAGTTCACGGTAAAGGGGTTATGCTATTAAGTTACTGTTAGCATTTTGAATTACGAACCTGCCATTAAACTAAGTATAGCAGTGTGTATAATGGGAAATGCTGTGTCTTTTATCAAGTACTGTGCTTAGCCCACTGATGATGCTGAATATATCTTCATCATCTTGTTTTCTTTTGAATATTTGTCAGGCCCATTGCCCATTTTTGCACTTTTTTAAAAAGTCAAACTTGAATAACAAAACAAAATCAAATAGTCCACAGCACATAAGAGCTCCAATCAATGTTCCACACTTTGTGCATCATAAATCATAAAAGTTGGCACTGTACATGCAGGGTCCAATAAGTTGGCCAGGTGTGGAACATTTTTGGACTTTTTATAACAGTGAGAAGTCAGTATTTATCAGCTGTCGGTCCATATGACTGCTGTATGCTGATGGGTGTGCAGTGGGAAGAGTTATTGGTAGCCAAGGGGACAGTGTCCATCAAGCATGAGAGGAAGGAGGTGGAACTTTTTCATAGGGTGTTTCTTTCTTTTTCAGGCAGTCCTTTGAGCAAGTTACCTTAGAAACCCTCTTTTAGGAATAGAGTATCTTTAGAGTGAAACAAATAACAGGTTGTAAAGATCTTGGGACAACTTTTTTGGGAAGCTGATAAGTTTTGTTGAATGAGTCAGTTGGGCAATATTAAATTGATTCAGCTGGAATAATGTAATAAAGGATTCAGGCATACACAATCATAAACTAATAAATAATAGATTGTGTGCAGTTTACCTTATATTAATAGATTTGTAACTTTAATATACAATTTCATTGCACATTTATTTTGTATTCTAGACTTTTTGGTTTATTGCATCAATTGAGGTAGATTTTAGATTTATTGCCTTTTTCTTATTGACTCAGCTGGAGTAAGACAAGTGTTGAAATGTATTGGTGCAAGGAGGATCTCATTCTTATTTCTTTTTTTAATTCATCTGACTGGCTTTTCAAGAGATTTGCTTTTGTGTCTCTCTAGAATTATTTTATTGAGGTGTGTGTGTGTGCGGGTGTATGTGTATAATTTTCTGTCACAAATACTTACTAACCTTTAGTTAGTTTCATTCTTAGAATAGGAGTTAGTAAATTTCCATAGTAAGGATGGTGGTAGAATCCAGTATTACATTAAATGTCAAAGATCCTTTGTTTAGGGTTAGAAGAAAGTGAACAGAAACTGTACTTTTAAAATTAGAATAGAGAGATCCCATTCTGAAGTAATACTTTCCTGATAGAACCAAAAATGTCAAGTCTTAACATATAGCACAGAGGATTTGGAAGATAGGGACAATCCCATCCCAAAATTTCAAGCGGGACAGTTGAGACATACTGAACTTGGGTTTGAGGCAACTGTTGGCATTGAAGTCTTGTATAGTCAGAAAATATAGGGGAAGAAAGAGAAAACATTAAATTTCCATTGTTCTATTATCATCAAAGACCAAGGCCAATTTGGCCATGTGGTTAGAGTGTTGGATTATTATCTGGTCTCTAGGTTTGATTCCGCACTCCTCCATGAAGCCAGCTGTCTGACCCTGGGCTAGTCACAACTTTCTTTCTGAGCTCTTATAGCCCCACCTATCTCATACGGTGTCTTCTGTGAGGAGAAGAACAGAAAGTTTGTCAGTTGCTTTGTGCCCCCTTAGGGGTGAGAAAAGCAGGGTATAAAAACCAACTCTTCTTCTGTTCAAAGAAAATATGCAAGCATCCAGTTTAGAGTCTTTCAGGTATGTTTTTCCATCAAAATGTAAAGCAGGGAGCAGAATAAAATTTAAGCTAATTCTTACTGTGTGCAATTAGGGAGATAGGTGATTGGATTTCTTATTTACAAATCTTTGAAGACATCAAGGGTAACAGTTCTAAGGA
Source organism: Aspidoscelis tigris stejnegeri (assembly GCA_023333525.1). NCBI lineage: Eukaryota > Metazoa > Chordata > Lepidosauria > Squamata > Teiidae > Aspidoscelis > Aspidoscelis tigris. The sequence goes on along the minus strand of JALMGA010000009.1, from coordinate 41,872,292 downwards.
TTATATGTGTAGAACGAATAGGCACTCTCATAGTACTCTCAGGTTGTCATGTGGAAAAGAATTCAGGGTTCCTGTACTATTAATAATCAAACAGAACAGGAAGTTGCAGCAGACATTGACTGCATTACAAACTACATCAACTGAAATCCTTTGTATGTAGTTAATAAATACATGAGAACCATGTCCTGTTTCTCTATGACTACTGATAAAGAAACATTTAAGCAAGACCCTGCACTTTTTATTTCCCTACCGGTTGATTTTTTTTTAATTCCAGAGAATGTCTGCCTTAGGTTTCAGAATAATAGCAGTAAACAATATCCCAGGTGTGTATAAGAACTTTGTAAGTATTTCTCATGTAGAAGACCATGTGGACAGTCTGAACTATCTGAAATGGCAGGTATGTCTGTCATAGTTACTTATTGACAACGTGAAATGCACTGCACAGTGAAACTGGAGTGAGTGCCCTAAAGCTGAATTCAGAGCTGTTTGCTAATCTGGCTGAAATGCTTCTAAATCACTGGTACTCATTTAGTAGTTTCCTGTGGCTTTGCAGATCTTCTGCTGTGTTTACTTCCTTCCCAGCCTCCAACCCTTGTGCAACAAGATCTTAGAGCTCAATTTAAATTGACTGATTGTCATAAGGAGCAACGTGTTGAAGTAATAAAGCAGGGAGGTGAGATTTTCCCAGCATGGTTTGTACGGGTCTTAGTTGGTATGCTTTCTTTCAGCGACAGTGATGATGGATGGTAACAACATGGTCCAATGAAAATTACACATTTTACACAATGACCGCCTCCCAATGTTGCTTGGCCTTGGCACAAAACAAAGCCTTCTGGTGCCTCTGTTGTGTTCTTGTGGGAGGAGAAGATGTTCAGTTGGAGGTAGAGATGTGCACAAATGTTTTTTTTGACATTCTATTCAAATCGTATTGATTACTCAAAAATCCGATCCGATTCGAATCTTTTAAATTCGAATTTTTAATTCGAATCTGAACATATGAATGTCGACAGCATTCATATATGTACATACGCATCTTCCCCACATCCTTACAGATCCGTACGCATCCATGCTCATCCTGTAGTTATCCCATATGCAACCTGGTTTTGTCCCATACGAATCCATACAAATGCATATAGATGCGGGAAAGATGGGGATCTTCAAGTACACATCGTGTATGAACCCATATGCATATGAATGTCTGGATAATTCAAACGAATAGATCCGAAATTCAAAATTCGATCTGAATGTTTACATTTGAATTTCAGGACATTTTATTGGAGTTCAAATGTCGAAATTCAGCACATTCAATCGAATTTCAAATGCCTACAAATATTTGTGCACATCCCTAGTTGGAGGTAGTTTTATATTTGTGTTGCAGCTAACTTTGAGAGATCTGGCCTATTGAATAGTTTAGAGATGTCCGTTTGGATAGTTTAGAGATGTCCATTTGGATAGTTTGAAACAGCCTTAACTTCTGAAAAAGATTTTTTAATTTACCTGTGGAAGAACATCATTTCCAGCTTTCTGCAGGGGGAAAGAGCCTTCCCTGGACATACCTGCGTTCGGCAGCATCCTCCCCTAGCCTTGTTGAGCCTGTGCTACTGATGAAGTCATATTTACCTGTTTATATGTATGATATTGGGTCATATCTCACAAATGAATGAATGGGACTTGAATCAAGTACGACATTGCCATACATTCTGGTGGGCCTGTTGAAACACCATCTGATCTAGCACAGGGGCTCAGGTAGGCCAGGACACTATTGAACAAAAGTGAGCACAGAAAAAGGCTCCTTCATTATTATAAAATATCAGTAAAAGTATGATCCCACGGCTAAGTGCTGGACTCTTTTTAGGGTCTTTGGTCCTTTTTGCGCTGCTTATTCTGGATTTTATGTCAAAATAGGGGCCTGTGGTTAGGGAGCTGGACTCTTATTTGGGAACATTGAGTTCGATTCCACCCTCCCCCATGAAGCCAGCTGGGTGACCTTGGGCTAGTCACAGCTCTCTTCTGAGCTCTCACAGCCCCACCTACATCACAGGGTGTTAGGTTGTGGGGAGAAGAACAGAAAGCTTTGTCAGCTGCTTTGAGTCCTCTTAAATGGGTGGGAAAAGCAGGGTAGAAAATCCTTCTTCTTCTTCTGTGATCCATATGCCGGGATGGGGCCTACTGTAGTTTGCAGTGGCCTATGGATGGCAGGTCCCTATTCTGGGATATAATCCAGAATAGGGACTATGTGACTATTTCCCCCACGTTTTTTAAACAGCCAAAATCATGCTGTAGAAATATTTCATCCACCTCTTAATAGTGGTAGGACTTGGTTTGGCTCTTAGTGCTTTCTGCAAGAGATGGCTTGCGGCCAGGTGAGGAAAATCTCACCGTAATTTCTGAAATCTCTTGAAAGCAAAGCAGCCAGTTAGCTTGGTTGGCTACAACTCCAGGTGTGAGATTTTTGATTCCCTAAATGAACCTTGTTGAGTAAGGACAGGACTGGGTTGAGATTTAAAGCCGAATAAAACCAGGTAGGGTATTTTTTCTCCTTTTTCTCTCTGTTGAAAAAAGGTAGTTGGATTGTTTGCTGAAAGGGAAACTAAGAAATCGTGTGACCAAGGAGTATTCATTTAGGTTTCTTGGAGTTCCTGTAGATGTATCAGTTGTTTCTTTCTTTGGTATGTGAATGAATTGGTCTGTGGCATCTTCTTGGATTCTTATCCTTTTCTAAAAACACTTTTCTAGTCTCTGTGTACCAATTTGACAGTGCCAGCCTTCTCTGTCTGGAGCTTGACTACGAGTAGTATAATTTATCTGCTTCCATCTTTTGTTTTTTTTCTCTTTCAAAAATGCCACTCTTTCTGTTTATTGTTCTGCCTTGCAGAAATCTGTGTTTAGTTACAAATCCTTTGGGACTGGAACTTAAGGTCTTTTTTTAAGGTTCTTCTAGGTGAGGTCTATATGAACATTTTATGTTCAAGAAAGCAGAGGTTGGTTTGTTCTTTTGGCACCTACTATAGGACTTGCCATAAGCTGGAGGAACAACCTTTTCTGTAAAACTGACTAGTGGCAGCTGCCACATCTTAGCTGACCTTAGTTCTAGTGCCTTGAAAGAGTCTCCCAAGGGACTAGTCCTTCACTAATATGCCTGAGATTTCATGACATTCTGTGGTTGCTCGGCAGGAATCCTTCACATAACTCCCCAACTATTCTGGAGTTCCTTGCATTTCTTAATACAGGGCTAGGCTCCTTTAACATTTCCCCTTGTGTTTACCTAACCATAATGCAGTTCTCTTTTCCTTGAACCCTCGTACTGTAGGTGCGTTTCCGTCTGTTTCAGTTTTTATCCAATTTGAGTCCTGGTTTGAGTGTGGATCTTGTTATGCAGCTCTGTGAGGATTTCCGTTTTAATCAGTTCCTTAGAATTGGTGAAAATGCTACCTCAGAGGAAGAAGATAGACTTCTCCCCTTTTTCCATGCACAGTCAAAGATCCGGATCTTCAAGATCCAGATCTTTGAGATGGAGTCCTCCTGGATATCCGGATGTTGAAGATACCTGAAGACCCCATTATGGACACCTTTAATCAGGTCCACACGAAATCCAGATTTAAGGGCCTGAAGGACCCATTAAATCTGGATTCCTTCTGCCCTTGTGGGGACAGGGTCTTCCTGATTGGTACCAGTCGGGTCCCCAATAGGCTCTAGAAGGATTCTAAGCCCTTTGATGTCATCGCTAAGTGAAGCAGCTGACCATTGCCCTTTCTAGTTCTGAAAGAAAAGATACTACAGCAGTTGCTGTGAAGTCTGTGAAGGTACCTTATTACAAATATTAGCAGATATCTTAGTCATTTATGCTCTATGATTTCTTTCAGCTCTAACAAAAAGTTTCATCCTTACTGCAGAACCCTATCCACATGTTCTTTGTCAATGCTAAGAGACTCCAGTAATCCAAGGAGTGGAATATCCCATCCAAAGTCCAGCCTGTGTATTATGACATTATATGCTAATATCTAATTCTCAGGTCTTGGCATCTCTCAATGAAGTTGACATTCTGTTTCAGTGCACACTTTCATGCAGTTGTTGTACCACCTAAAGAAGTAAATAGAGAAGGCAATGATGAGTTGGAATCTGAACTGGAACAGCACCATGGCTTTTTCTACCCATACCAATTGCACACCTGCTATTCGGAAAATCAGAAGCTTGCATTTTTACGTAAAGCATGTTGGTCGGTATCTTCCGGGATTCTGATATCTTTCCTTTTTCCCCACAGGAAGTCTGTGAAGTCTCGAAGCAGAAGTCCTGCTTATTTGAGGCACTCCTCCTCACATAACAAAAAACAGAGATCTGGGTCCCGCAGTCGACATTCCAGTATCTCTCCTGCCCGGCTGCCTTTGAACTCCAGCCTAGGAGCTGAACTAAGTAGGAAGAAAAAGGAGAGGGCAGCGGCGGCGGCGGCTGCAGCAGCAAAAGCCGACGGGAAAGAGACCAAGGACTCCCCTAGCTTTTTGTCTAGGAAAGAAAACAGTTTGGCTGAAGCGAAAGAGGCAGTAGTGGAGGCCAAGAAGGCAAAAACAGCTAAGCCTGAGAAGTGCCCTTCTGACATTGAGCCTGCTAATGTCCTACAGCACAATGCAGACCCAAAAGTGACTCCCGAGCCTGTAAAAACAAAGGCAGCCGAGAACTCCGAGAAGAAACTGTCTGCTTCAGTTAAAGACTCTAAAGCAATGGGAACAAAAGATATGAAACTCGTCGCAGGAAAGGAGGAAGTTGCGACACCAAAAGAAACGGAGATAGCGGAGCAAGAGATTTTGCCTCCTTTACCTTCTGTTAAGTCGTTACCTCCTTTGCCAACATCATCTCCCCCTCCTCAAGCTCCTCCATTACCTCCATTGCCTCCATCCCCGGTTGTCCCCCCTCTGCCACCTGCTCAGTCACCTACCATTCATACCTCTGCTTTAGTTCCGTCTTCTGTGGCATCCGTTACCCACTCCAGGACATCTCTGACTACTCAGGCTAATTCTCAACCCACCGTACAATCCTCTATAAAGGCATCTGTTTCTGTGACAACTGCTGTTCCGCATCTGAAAACGTCAACATTGCCCCCGCTCCCTCTTCCGCCTATACTGCCTGGGGAAGATGAGTTGGACAGGTAAGGAGATTATGGAAAATGCTCTTCCAGAAAGGTCGTGGTAATACTGGCTGCATCCAGACCTTTTGATGCAGCACTTTGGAATGTTCAGCGAAGATCGAGCCACCAGACATGACGGCCGATACTTCATAGTGCCATCGCTTTATAGCGACGCTACTGCAAATTTACTTAATGCTGATATAGCAGCACTCACTGCGCAGCATTAAGTAAATTCAAAGCTTCCCGACAGTCTGGCGAGAACAGCCAATGAGAGCTAGGATGGCAGCTCAGCTCCCATTGGCTGCCCCATTCCACGTGATGCGTGCCTCACCCCATGTGACCGTGTGTCCCGGTCTCCATTCTCACGGCCTCCGAGCATGGAGTGAGAATGGCGAGACGTCAATTTGCAGCAGGTAAGCTGCGGGTTTTTATTCTAACTGCGGATTTAATCTGCTAGTCTGGAAGGGACCATTGGGTTCTGCCAAAATATATCAATAAACAGGATAAAATATGACCCACTACCAGGTGTAGAAAAGCAAATATACAAGAAATAAAGAAATAAATGAACTCTGGAGCAGGAACACCAGTGTAATTTCTAAAAGGGTAGCAATACCCCACTGAAAAGTTTATAAAGTCTGTAAATGCTAAAAATAATAAAAAAACAAGTAATATAATAATAGTAAAAATATCAAAACACAAGGCCAAACTCGTTTTGACTACCAGTCTTCTTCAGTTTATAAAATATCAGATACCACAGCTCACACAATGTGGTATTGAACAGAGTCACATTGTGTGAGCTGCGGTATCTGATATTTTATAAACTTTTTAAAATACTTACAGGCCACTGAAGAAGACTGGTTTGGTGTTTTTTTTTTGGTTACAGTACTTGGGTTTTCTGGCTTTAGGGACTTGTGTTGGTTTGCAGGGACCATTGTGTGCCAGAGATAGTTAGAATATATGTATTTGCTTGTTTTGAAAATGGGAGAAGCAATGCACAATGCACAAAAATTGTATTTCGGGGATTCTAATACATAGATGATGTCAGGTAAATTGAGAATTTGATGGATTCCTAATTAATGGAAGTCTAGAGAACTTATGGAGCAGCAAAACTGGAAAAACATCTTGGCTTGAAGTTCTAGGCAGTGTTGAACTGGTTAAATAGTATAAGTCTACACAACTGCTTTTTTAGTACTCTCTGAAGTCATTTTTTCAGTACTTTCTGTTGGTGGATATATCGATACTTGTCCAATTTTTGATCCATTGCTGCTGGTACTTCGAAAAACAAAAATAAAAAATTAGAAAGCAGTTTAGGTATTCTGGGCTTGTGTTGCTATACAGATAATATTGATAGTAGTTAACAATGTGTGAATTACTTTTATTTGTAAGCATAGCCCCTTATTTTTGCTGCATACCAGAAAATAGTTGAGCAAGGAGACTTTTAATTATGGTTTCTTATTTCATCCCAGTGGGAAATTATAATTTAAATCTAGTGAATAGATTAGTGAAAATAGTGAACAAGAAATAGTGGAAAGCAGTGTTGGCAGGGAAAAGACGTGTTTCTTAGTTTAAGAGGATGAGATTTGACTGTTGGATAAAGCTATTGTGTGGTGTTTCTATTGTAATCAATGCTTGCCACATGTAAAGTCTCCAGATTTCTTACCAACTTGAATTTGAGGGCTTTGATGGTCCGTTACACTACTTTGACTTATTTGATCCATGTCTAGATTTTTGTTTAAGCTATTCCTCTTTATTGGATAGATTATCATGCCGCTTATCAAAGATTTGCTGCCTTTGGTTCTTTTTACTGTCTAATGTTAGCATAAAAATTTTCCAGAGTTTGTTCATAATGACAATAGCTGAATGTAATGTTATTAAAGCATTTTTTAGCAGCACAAAAGCAAGCGACATAATTGTTCGCTTATTTTTCCCATCTAGCAAGGCTTTAAAGGGGAAATGTACTGTTCTTCAATTTTGTAGTCTGTACAGCGCTGTGTACATTTATAGCGCTCAAGAAATAAACTTTAATAATAATAATTGAACTATTGTAAAGCGTGAGGAATTTGAAGACAAGAGGTTACAGAGATAGTTTATAATCGCCTTTTCTGCCAGGGAAGCCAGTATAATTCTGGCCAGTACATCTTGCCAGTTTGGAACATGGATACATTTTGAATTGGTTGCCGTTTAGATTAACTTCATATACCATTATTTTTTCCTTTCTTTATTTGGTAGTACCAGGAACGAAGTTCCACTCTTTAGGCCGTAGTTCTTGGAGTCATTTAGCACAACTGTGGAGTTGACTTCTTTATTTTTGGTATCTCCAATTTTGACTCTGGCTCCTTTATTTACACGTATGCATGCACATGCGCACTCACACAGAGAGAGAGAGAGAGGGATCCAACTGGGCTCTATACCAATACATTACAATTTGTGTTTAAACAAACATATGGAAGCATTATTATTCACAGATTATACTGGCATAGGTTGTGGCAGCAATATGGTCCATGTTAGTTGGTTTGCTTGTTTTCAAAAGCTCAGATTCTTGGTATGTTAAACTATGGTAGAGAGTAAATTCCATCTTCTCAGAATTTGTAGCAAGAGGAATTCAGAATGTTAGGCCAAATGCCCATGAATTCTTCCTTCCATTCAGGTTGCTACACTGATTTGTTCATCATGGTTACTGCATTGATTTGTTAAAGCTCACAGACAGTAAGACTTAGATATGACAAGCTGACCTTTCCTAAAAATTTAATAAATGTGTTCTTGGTTGTTACTTTTTGGTGCTTTAGCCCAAAAGAGATTATCCCTCTAAAACCTGCAAAGAGGGAGAAAGAGCAGAGACCACGACACTTGCTCACGGACCTCCCACTTCCTCCAGAGCTTCCTGGTGGAGACCCTTCACCTCCAGAGTCTCCAGAACCAAAGGCAGCCACGCCACCTCAACAACCATTGAGAAAGAGACCAAAGTAAGCACTGAGTGTGATGGTTTTCATAGCAGCCATTTCATAATTAACGTGGTCACCCGAGATATGCAGGAGAACCATAATAAACCTGCCAAAGCCCATCTAACATGTAACCATTTGATCAAGTATGATAACAGTCTTGTTAAAAATGTAGATTGCCTGAAGATTGTTGAAACTGTCCCATGATCTGCATTAGCTAAAAGCACTTCACATTTATTTTCAGTCACCAGTATAGTAACCCTGCCATGTAAGTTGATATCATGTAAGTTGAAACAGGTCAAACCTGATTTAAGAAATCCAAGCAGGTAATAAAATTTGAACTCGGGAATGAATTGTGATACATGAACTTTGAGGAGCAGGCTTAACAAACCTTTTTTTTTTAGTCAGTACTTTTTATTTCGGTTTCTATAAAGCTACGGTGTGGTGGTGGTGACTAAATATATTCATCTGAATTACATTTAATTTTTTCTAACAGCTGCTATTTGAGCTATTCTGTGATTGGGCTTATAAGTAGATAAAAATTCTTGAAAATAATAAAGTGAAGATCTGGACCTCATAATGACCCAGTAGACTAAAAAAAACTAATAAATCAAAATGTGCTTCAGTGAATCTGAAAAAGGTTTTACCCAAGATAAGGCTCATTTCCAAATTGGTAAAGAAGGCGTTGGAATTAGTTTGTAACAACAGAACATGCAGGAAAGCTTACTGGAGAGGAAACATTCCCTAGATCAGTGATGGTGAACCTTTTGAGCTCGGTGTGTCAAAATTCGCAAGAAAACCTAGCTCAACTCGGGTGCTGTGTCACATCTAGAAATATCCATAATTTTGTGATATTTGTAGCTTTAGTAAAAAAGTTATATTTTTGATATATGTATTTTATTGAAAGCACAAACAAATAATTATTTACATTAGTGACTTTTGTTGCTGAATTTTGTTTGCTAAATCTTCAATTGAAAGTTGGTATTTCATACACTTCAAGAACAAGCAAGCACTACATGCCCAGGTGCTAGGGTGACCTTGTGTGTCACCCAAAAGGGCTTGACGTGTCACCTGTGACACACGTGTCATAGGTTGGCCATCACTGCCCTAGATAAATATGCAAGATATAAATAAGGTATCCTGTATCTTAATGAGTGTAAGTCTTTAAAAGCTAACGTCTATACCTTAAAATTTTCCTAGAAATATATGGCAATATTTTTTTACAAGTCTGGTTTAACCATATTTCTCTGATTAGCACCCGTTAATTTGCATTGTCTTCTCAGTCTTTCTAAAGGACAGTCTTAAACTAAGGGAGATAGGAGATAAAAACAGAGGTTTGGAAAGTAGATCTATTTTCTCTATATAGGGAATAAAAATCTTAAGGAATGTGTTTTTAAGGAAGGCTGCATCGTTGCAGGCACTGAGCTAGGAGGAATCTTATCAGAAAATGGGATGGCATCCCAGGAGTAAACAAGTCTTCAGCATGTTTAAAGTAGTTGAAGCGTTTGGTGAGAATTTAGTGGAAATAAAACTTAACTCAGTATTCAGTATTTATGGTAACCCATATGGAATGCGTTACCCATATGGTAATTCTAAGGAATATGGTGTAGCTCTGTTCCTGAAGTTAAACCTATCCTCTTGGGAACGGCCCATAGATCAGTACTGCCACAGATACAATGAATGCCTAAGTGGAAGTAGCCGTTCAAGTATCCACCAGTTAAGAGAGTGATGGGACTTGGAATATGTCAGCAGCCAGAGTGCCTCAGTATCCTTCCCTCTGCTTTAAATAATTTGTGTGGCTGAAGAGCTGATGAAGATTTTGAAGAGATGCAGCATGTCATGACATCTTTATGTTTTGAACGACAATGGCCGTCAGTTCCAGTCATCATAGTTGTGCTGAATGATGCTGATTGCTGAAGACTGATGTAGATATTTAGCTCTATGAGTTACTGGAGTGCTTTCAGATCCTCAGAGGAAAAGTGAGACATAAATCTAGTACTCACACATAGACGTAGAGTTTTTGGAAGCCGTTATTTAGGGAAAGCAACTGTCACTGCCACGATCACTTTCCCCTAAAGTCTGTTTCCAAAACAGTGGGAGAACTTCCATAGCAGAGTTTTATACAGGAGATATGGTGCTGTATAAATCCAGGTTGCATTTTGGTGACAGTTACGGACAAAACCACACTATTAAAGTACTGTGCAATATGAAGGATGATTACATTGTCTAAGGCAGTGTTTCCCAAACTTTTGACATATGTGTACCCCTTCTATAATTTTCGTAACTCTGAGTACCCCTCATAAAAAACATTAGGGATAAAAATTGTATTTTATAAAAATAATCAAAATCAGTAGAACTTACTAAAGCACGATAACAGGCGCCCAGAACTAACTATTAAAGAAATAAGTTGTCTCTGTAACAAAGTGCAGTATATTCACGCCGTGTCACGCCTCACAAGACCATTAGATAACACTGCATTTCTCTGGCGTTTAAACAGCTCCACGGCTCAACGTCAACTGTTAATGTTCCCACAGTTTAAAAATGGCCGAACCCAAGCTGCGCGAAGGATGCGCAGAAGTTCCCGCCATAATGAGTTGTGATACGATGTACGATGGCCCCAGTTCCTGTGTAAAAACTGTGATGCATGCCTATTTCTTTCCTTGTTCTGTGGGCGCAGCTAAGCATGGTGCAGTGGATATTCCCACGTGATCCCCACCAAACTCCGGTGCAACGCATACCCCCACCAAACTCTTCCCGTACCCCTGGGGGTACGTGTACCACACTTTGGGAAACACTGGTCTAAGGCATTACACAAAATATACATTGCATATTTGTGAAGGGTTTTCTAGTGTTTGCAGGTGACTTGAATGTAGAAATTTGGACAGCAAAGTTAGCATTTGAAGTATTTGCACTTCTCATATTTTCTTCCTACTCCCCCACCTCCCCTTTCCATATTCCCCAGAATCTGTTGTCCTCGTTACGGTGAGAGGAGGCAGACAGAAAGTGACTGGGGAAAGCGCTGTGTGGACAAGTTTGATATCATTGGTATTATTGGTGAGGGGACATACGGGCAAGTATACAAAGCCAAGGACAAAGACACAGGTGGGTGTGTAGTGTGCACAATTATTTTTGTTCTTAGTTGTATAAACTATAACAGAACTTGTTCAGTGGGTTATGTGCTGCTCCCAGGTCTTCGTTCATTTGTTGCTTCTACGCAATATGATATACAATATACTGTACAGTCAGACCCCCTTATCCACTGATCTGATAACCACGGTTTCAATTAACCACGGTTACCAGATCAGCCCACCCTCACCCCCCACGGGCCCCACAAGGGAAAAGCGCCCAGAACCGGAAGGCCTATTTCGGCATCCATAAAGCGTTAGAATAGGAGCATGATACCACTGGAGGCTGTCCCGAAATGTAAGAGGGCGCATGGGAGGTGTCCGGTGGTGTTGCACACCTATTCCAATGCTCTGTGGAGGCCAAAGTAGACCTCCTGGAGGCCAGAAAAGCACTTCCGGTTCTGGGCTTGCACAACCCCGGAACTGGAAGGCTTCTTCGCGATTATCCATGGTTTCAGGTAACTACAGTAGGAGCTGGAACATATCCCCAGTGGATACGGGGGTCCAACTGTGCAGCCTTTTTTGAGAATTTAGAGAGATGTCATTAAATAACTCATTTTGATTTTAAATCCCAAAATAATGTGTGTACCTGTTAGTTTTCCTGCCTGCTATGCAAATATATTGTTGGTGTTCTACGTGTTATTTTATTATTTTATTTATTTACATTTCTATCCCGCCCCATACCCGAAGGTCTCTGGGCGGGTAACAACAGATTAAAACAAATTAAAACAGGATACAAGTTCAAACAGATACATATTAAAATGAAATACAGATTAAAAGCAAGATGCGCACCTCCCATGCGCCCTCTTACATTTTGGGACAGCTTCCAGTGGCTGTTAGTTGGGTGGTTTGTTTTATTTTTGTTATGTTTAGGCAAATAGCAAGTTTTTAATAAGCTTTTGGAAGTCTACATGCAAGGTATTAAGATAGTTAACTTCCTTCCTAATCTGGTGTAGCAAGCACTACACTATAGTAAAAAACAAAGCATTATTTTCTAAAAAAGCAAACCTTTTATAATTGTCCAACATCAGCATATAGCCGTTTAAGTTTTGTTTAGCGTGACCATAAAATCTAGGGAATTCTGAAAAGTTTCTTTGCATAAATGGCATATTTTTTGTCCCATTAAAGGTGAAGCAAAATACTGTTAGGAAATGTTGGCTTGTGGGAGGTCTCAACCATTTAAAGCTAAGCAGGGTTGAGAGATGATCTCTGGCTGGGATGCGGGAGTTTTACTTGTGAATCTACATTCTGTTCAAACAAACCCGTTGCCATGTTTGAGTCCCTCTTCTATTGCATTAAAATATACCCTTCATCGTGTGATTACAGGGCAGGTCACAACATAATGAAAACAACACTTTCAATTTTAAACCAGTAAGAAAGCTTGCTTTTCTCAGATTCTGATGCTTAATATTGTGAACCAGTTTGGTCTAGTGGTTAGGGAGCTGGACTCTTATCTGGGAATACTGGGTTTGATTCCACTCTAGTTCATGAAGCCAGCTGTGTGACCTTGGGCTAGTCACAGCCCCACCTACCTTGCAGAATAGAAAGCTTTGATAGCTGTTTTGAGTCCCTTTAAATGGATGAGAAAAGCAGGTAGAAATGCCAACTCATCTTAATATTGGTTGCCCTACATAAGAAATAAGTTTGTCAGATAAGCTGATTTGCCATTTCAGTATTCAGCATTGTAACCATAGCCCCAGATTCCTTTGAAGTGACAGACTTGCAATGATTTGTTAGAATCATTTGTTAAAGTAGAATAAAATCATGATCATCTTGATAAGTAGTACAACCACTCTTAAGTTTGATCAAAGGTGCTATTGTGCTTTTCATTTCCATTTGGAGGTATGTATATGAGAGGGATAATCCATATTAATCAGCCTCACTGCAGTCAGTTACTTAGTTTCTTACTATATATGCTTTACAGGTGAGTTGGTAGCTTTGAAAAAAGTGCGACTCGACAATGAAAAAGAGGGCTTCCCTATCACCGCTATTCGTGAAATCAAGATCCTGCGGCAGTTGATTCACCGAAGTGTTGTGAATATGAAGGAAATTGTAACGGATAAACAAGATGCTCTGGATTTCAAGAAAGACAAAGGTATACAATGCCCGAGATTGGCAGTTTTACCTCAGTTATCCAGGTCAGAATGATATCCTAGAAGCAGTAAACATATTTTAGCAATTGAATGGTTCAGGTAAAGAATTTTGAGTGACTGTCTTTTAATTTTGCCAAGAATGTCAAAATGGTGGTCTTGTATTCATCAGAAACGTAAATATGTTAAATAAAACCACCACTTACCCCACAAAAAGGGTGGGCACCCAGGATAGGGCCTTTTCAGTGGTGCCTCCCAGACTGTGGAATAGTATCCCTCCTGAGGCATGTCAGACACCTTCACCGTCTGTGCTTAGACAAGCTCTGAAGATGCATCTCTTTACCCTGGCCTTTGGCTGAGTAAAGGAACAGCCTTTTCCTCCCCACATTCAGACACTGCGGTGGTTTTAATATGTTATTGGTTTTAATGAGTTCATTTTAGATGTTGTAACTTGCCCTGAGACCCTTGGGTATAGGGTGGGATAAAAATACAAACGAATAAATTAATAAAATAAAATTTATGTTATCCTTTGTTTAAGAATCCCAGGGTAGTTTACAAAGTCATTAAAAAAAAACTCAACAAAACAGTATGTAGTCATCATCACGGCTTGGTTTTGGGAACGAAGATTTAGGAAGGGCTCAACCCACGGTTGCTGCAATGCTGGATAGACAAGTCCGGTTGAAGACGGTACAGAGAAAGGTCTCCTTGGGCAATACTGTAAAGGCACGGTTCTTCCTGTGTTGTCTTTTCTTCTTGAGACTGGTTCTATGAGCACTCTCAAAGGAGGCAGCCACATTGTGGATGGTGCATCTCCATGCGTCTTGGTTTGAGGTCACAGTGGACGGCTGATTGTGATTAATATGGCCAAGGCTAAAGGATTGTTTCAGGGCGTCCTTGTATGTAATAAAACAGAATAAAAGCATGTTTAAAAGGCAGATATTGCTTCTTTTAAAGAGAAAAATCAGGTTTATGGATATGGATTGGAATGGCATCCTTTGCTTTGCTATGAGCAGAATGCCAAAGAATTAGGTTGATTGGATAAGCATGCCCTGCATGATCCAGTGTACGTGGCAGGTTACCACAGTATTCTAGAAATGTGCACTAATGTTTTTTTTGACATTCTATTTGAATCGAATTGAATACCCCAAAATCCTATTTGCTTTGAATCTTTTAAATTCAAATTTAACAAGATTTGATTCGTATTTACCAAATTCAAATCTATTTGTACAGATTTTTAATTTGAATCTGCACATACGAATGTTAACATTCATATGTGCAAGTGTGCATCTTTCCCACATCCATACGCATCTCGTAGTTACCCATATGCAACCCATTTTTGTCCCGTATGGATCTGTACAGATGCAGGAAAGATGTGGATCTTCAAGTACACATCGTGTACAAACCCATACGCATATGAATGTCTGGATAATTCAAGTGAATAGATCCAAAGTTCGAGATTTGATTTGAATGTTTACATTTGAATTTTGGAACATTCTGTTCGAGTTCGAATGTCAAAATTCAGCACATTCAATCGGATTTCAAATGCCTACGAATATTCATGCACATCCCTACAGTATTCCATATTTTCTTCAAAAATTCATTAACAGCCTTGGTGGCAAATACTGAGAGTGATGGAGAGAGTGGAATTTCTAGTGTAATTCATCTTGAAATTTTCTTACAAGATTTTGGACAAAACTGACCTAATGTGTATTATGCTGGTAACTGCCTGAGAATATTGTTCTTTCAGTGTTTCTGATCCTCTGCCAAATTCAGTATGTTTACATCTTTGAATCTTTGCTTTCTGACAGGTGCCTTTTACCTGGTATTTGAATATATGGACCATGACCTCATGGGATTACTAGAATCTGGGCTGGTGCATTTCTCAGAGGACCACATCAAATCTTTCATGAAGCAGTTGATGGAGGGACTAGATTATTGTCACAAAAAAAACTTTCTCCATCGAGATATCAAATGCTCCAATATTTTATTAAATAATAGGTAAGTGTTTCAATTTATCTTACAGTGAATTCATTTGAATCATAGCTTAATTCTAGAATTCTGGAATTATTTTTCAATTTTGATACAATTTTCCGTTTAGATAGCTAGTGTAAGACTTCTGTCTTACATTATGCAGGGACTAATGGAACTTATATCCCAAAGTATATGGAGGGCATCAGATTGATGAAAACTATTAATAATATTTTCTCTTTGTTCCTCTGAGATCTAAAGTGAAAGATCTACAGTATTGTATTTCAGTAATTTTTTATGCAGAACGATGAGACGAGGAGATAGAACTTTTTTGTGGCATGTCCTCCAAAGGAGACTCCTGGGCATTCCATGATCATCTAAATCTGCCATCTTTTGAGTAAAATATCAGTTACAGTGGTACCTCGACATACAAGTGCCCTGACATACAAGTGTTTTGAGATACAAGCCGCCGAGCGAGTGATATTTTGCTTTGAGATGAGAGCAAGATTTGAGATACGAGTATGTAAATACAGTACAGTACATAACAAAAACAACTGAGATGGTGTTTTGGGAGCTGGAATGGATTAATGGGAAAATTACTTTGAGATACGAGCGATTTGACATAAGAGCAAGGTTACGGAACGAATTAAACTCGTATGTCAAGGTACCACTGTATTTTTTAGGTTGCTGGAACTCCTGTATGAGTTTGTCTAAGGAAGAAACTCCAGTTTGCTTTCCTAAAATTCATTGGTGCTTAGCATTGTGACACAGTTCAATCAAGTCCTTTATTAAAATAAAGCTATAGATGCAGAATACAGGTAATACACACAGGTTTGATTTATCTGGACCCGAACAGTCTTATTTTGGGATAGCTGCTTCCCAAGCCAAAGAATGTGTGAAAAGATTGGTGTGATCTACCTCTGTTTTATGCAGCAGCACTTGTTGCCTAGCTAGGTGTTTTGGGGCTGAGCAAAAGAGTGGCTTAGTATGTATTAGAGATATTTAGCACTCACTCTCTGACTTGGCATGTGGCCAAATCAGCCTGAACCAAGGCAATTCAGATCCAAACCAGCAACTACAGTGCAAAATGTACAGTGCAAAAATGTGGGCTTATGGCAATAAATGTGATGCTCATAAAGAGCAACTTTCATAGTCGCCTGTGCTGGAGAAGGAATAGAATACAGTACTTCCTTTGTAAGATTCTGGTCTGTTTTAAGGCAACTTGGCATATTCGTGTTCGTGAATATAAGCTACTGGATGTATAGGATCACTATATAACTAGGGTTCCTTGAGTGTGTCAAAAGTAAAAGTGCAATTTAGTTAACAAAAAGCTGCAAAAAATTATGTAATTTAACAGATGTCTAACGATCCTTCTTTCAATAGCGGTCAAATCAAGTTGGCGGACTTTGGACTTGCTCGGCTGTACAGTTCAGAAGAAAGGTAATGTGTCTGTTGAGAAAAAGACAGGTGTGGATTTTGGGGAAGGCTACAAAGATTGCGTTCTACTTGGCTGGTCTTTCATGCGTTCTATTTGTTTCAGTGGATCTTTTGTTAGTTCTGTGTCACTGTTCTGTTCCTGATATTGCATGGTTGAATATCTTGGATTTTCTTGGACTAGTTTTGATTGAATGAATGAATGAATAAATGAATGAATGAATGAATGAAAGATTTGCCAGGTCTAGTATGCTCCCCTCTGTCTTTCGCTGTTTCACACATCCCTTGGAAATTCTTCTGCTCGGTCTGTTCCCTGCTCAACCCCAACTCGTAGTCAGAGGCACTTCTATTTCATTTCCAGGTATCTCTGAATTTGGGCTTTGGCTCAGTGTAGAGATAAGCTCTACTCATATTTGAGGATAGGATCGTTCATATAAAAATGCTGCACTTGAATGGTAAAGTAGAAGAAGAGTTGGCTTTTCTGCCCTGCTTTTCTCACCCTTTAAGGGGATTCAAAGCAGCTGACAAAGCTTTCTATTCTTCTCCCCACAAGAGGCAGGTGGGACTGTGAGTGCTTGAAGGAGAGCTGTGACTAGCCCAAGGTCGCCCAGCTGCTTTCATGTGAGGAGTGCGGAATCAAACCCCATATTCCCAGATAAGAGTCCGGCTCCCTAACCACTAGACCAAACAGGAAATAGTTTGTTTCCTTGATCCAAATCTATCTTGTCCAAGAGCCTGACTTCCAGGTGTCAGGTGTTTCCTATCTACTGCAACTATTTTGGGAGTCTATATTATGTACTACATTTTGCCCTGTATAAGAAGATCTCGCATATAAGACCACACGTATAGTTAGCAGTGACTATTTAGGAAAAATGAATTTTGTATTAAGCCAGCATTTGAAAGCAACATAAAACCAGCGGTTAAGGGAACTGGTTGCACTCCGCTTGTCACTTGATTATTTCCCCTGCCTGCTATGAGGCACTTTTTTCACTACAGCTTGTATAGAGGGAAGTCTCATCTTTAATCCCCTCCTCCATTTTTTATAATCCCAGGCTTGTGCCTAACTCATCTCCAGACGTGCTCCTAGTATACAGAACTCTGGCACAGACTCACAGTGTGTTTGCTCATCAGTGGCTCCCCTCTCCCCTAGTTACTGGGAGATCCCATTGGTGCATCTTCCGGTAAAAGTCAACCAGGGAGCTGGACACATCATCCAGCAAGCAGCCAAACAAGAAGATGCCGGTGATGGTGTAGCTCAGGAGGCTGGGCACTTCTCTAGAAGAGAGGCCTGCAGCAATCTGAGAGTGAATAAACACATGCTCAACAGCCTCCCTGCAATTTTGTGTAAGAAGAGCAGTCTGGGTGGCAGGAGGCTGAAGAGCAGCAGCATGAAAATGGATGGAGGAGTCTATACGGCTGTCTGCTTTTCCAAATGGAGACAGAGGGCGGAGGTTATGAAACCTAAGAAGGAATAGAAGGCTGAAATGCAGTGCCAACCATGCCATGTTAAGATGCGGTGCAGTCTGTGTAATCAACAAGAAAGGGTTGAATCAAGCTAGCTTGAGAGATCCTGAAGAAGAAGAGTTGGCTTTTCTACCCCGCTTTTCCCACCCATTTAAGGGACTTAAAGCAGCTTACAAAGCTTCTGTTCTTCTCCCCACAACAGACACCCTGTGAGGTGGGTGGGGCTGTGAGGGCTCACGAGAGAGCTGTGACTAGCCCAGGGTCACCTTGCTGGTTTTGTGGAGGAGAGTGGAATCAAACCCGGTATTCCCAAATAAGAGTCTAGCTCCCTAACCACTAGACCACGTAGAAGAAAAGCCCTGCCATTGTGTAACCTTCTTCTAAAGTCAGCTGTTTGCTGGCCAGAAAGCTAAAGGCAGGAAGGGCTAGGTTAGCCTTTGAAGAAGTTGACTGAGGCTGGCCTAGCTCCTGAGCCCTGATGCTAAGGGCACAGTGAATCTCTCCATGCTCAGTGGCCTCAGAAAAACACCCCCCAAAGAGGGAACTGCACAGAAAGAGGGTGTGAAAGGACTGCATGTGAGCTGAGGGGAGAGAGTTAAAGCTGCATGTCCATGCTAATAGCATCACAGAGTGCTGAAAGGGGTGAGGGATACTGAAGGGCAGTCGAAGACAATAAACAATATTGTGGTAGCTTGGGGGGGGGGTTATGGCCCCTGCATGCCTGCTCTGCTCTCTGGCATATTTTCCAGTTAGATGGACATTCGTTGTGGAGTGCAAGCTGCAGAAGCCTCTGACAGCTGCACCATCAGGTTGAGATTCTGTTTACCAGGAATGAGTCCAGAGCAAGTTAGGTGCCTGTAGACATGCCTGAGATTAGTTCTTTCTGTCTCCATGTTGAAAAAGGTGGGACTTCCTCCACTCCACTGCAGGCTGAGGAACATTCAAGTGACACCTCTTGAACCTCCTTTTAGGGCACCTTCTGTGGGGCAAAATACAGTATTTCTCAGTGGCCTTGGGCATTAAATGGTTCACTGGTGATCATCTTTCTGAAAGATGTGATACAAGGTGAACTTAGTTCTGAGTCAGAAAATTGAGAAGAATTTGGAAAGACTTTGGAAGTACTAAATTGAAATGAAATGATTGTTTTTCAAGTGCCTTCACAATATCACTACATTTTTATTTCAGAAGTACACGCTTCACAAGTTCATTGTTTTCCATCATTAAAATGGTGTATTTTTCTTCTTGTCCCTGGCTATACATTGAAGCTCCCCTTCTTAGGCCGATTTATTTTCTTGCACATGTGTGACCTTAATAGATTCCTACTGCTTTCAGTTGTGTCATAAATGTACTTTTAAAATGTAGTATAAACTTTGGATAAATACCATCATTAACCATGCAAAGCATCTTTTGAAAATGATGTCAAAGACCTAAAGGCTTCACAGTTGTCGCTTGTAATAATTCTTTTGATGACAGGCAGTTGGCAAGAGGTGTTACAGCATGAAATCTTTGTGCACATCTGTATTAAAAAGTAGGATTTTCATAATGGTGTGTTGGTATTCAAGGGCCTTTTTGTACATACCTCTCTTAATCCAGATTAAGAAGATCCGGATCCTTGGTATCCGGTCCTTAAATTCCGCATCATGGTGAGGGCCCTGTGTGTTCACATGGGCTTTCTAGCATCCAGTGGCGATGGGTGCTAAATGGGCGCTGTGTGGACACCATAGCACCCATCCCAAGGCTCCGATTAGGCCTGAGCAGGAAGGTCTGCCAGTGGTGCAGCGTGATTGGCCCACTTAGCTGTCAGTCAGACGACCGGATTGAAGACACCGTTAAAGGAGTCTTTCAATCTGGATTTAAGGGCCCAAAGACCTCATTAAATCTGGATTTTGATGGTGCTTATGCGGATAATGCGTTTAGAATGGGGTCCTAATGGGGTCTTTAAGGGGTCATGTGTGCAGAAGGTACATAGCTGATCTGTACCAATTGCAAAAAGGGCCAAAAATAGTCCATGTATGAATGCACCACAAAGGAGAGACTTCCAGCTGCAAATCCCATTTGTTATCTTTTACTACCTTTGATATATTTTCCCCCATTCTGTGCTTTGGGTAGATTCAAGAGAGATTAAGTCTGGCTTATCTAAAATGCCGTATATTCATCCATATGTGTAATGATACCCTGGAAAAGCGGTGCCCCTGTAGTTCGGAGTGTTCATAGAACACGTCGGAATTTAAGATAGAAGGGTTTGAAATTTTGTATTTTTAAACACAAATTTACTTACCCTGTTCTCATTCTTGTAGGAGTATATTCTTATAGCTTGTGGGATTATTTTAATTGCTGCTTGTATTTTTCTCTCACTCAGCCGTCCATATACCAATAAAGTCATTACCTTGTGGTATAGACCACCAGAGTTGCTGCTAGGTGAAGAGCGCTACACACCAGCCATAGATGTCTGGAGCTGTGGGTGAGCAAGTTTCTTTTATTCATATGTTTTCTAGTTTGAGCTTTCAGTTGCTAGCAACCTAAATGCATACTTCCATAAGTTGTTAATCAGTCATATGTTTTGAACTGAAAATGCACTGATGTTTTTCTTTGGGAATAATGATAGCCAGAGACTTGATTTTTTTTTTTAAAGGCAGAATACATTTGCCAAGAGAGGTAGACTTATAGACTTTTTTGTATATCATTTAAGGGTGTGCACGAATGCAATTTTTGGGATTTGATTCGAATAGGATATCCAAAACTTCGAATGGATTCGAATCTTTAAGATTTGAATGCATTCACGTTCAATTTGAATAAAATATATTTGAATCTATTTGTCAATTTTTTATTTCAATTTGCAAATACAAATGTTGACAACCTTCGTATGTGTTCATACACATCCCGTTACACATCTATATGCATCCTGTATTTGTTCCATATGCATCCCGTTTTTGTCCTGTACGGATCCGTACAGATGCGGGAAAGATGCGTACAGGCAAGTACGCGCTGTGTATGTATCGGTATACATATGAATGTTGGAATAATTCACACAGATTCGAAAATTCAAAATTTGTTTGAATGTTTAAATTCGAATGCATAGACATTTGATTTGAATTCAAATGTCCAAATTTGAACGAATTCGATCGAATTTCAAATGTCTCCAATATTCGTGCATATCCCTAATATCTTTAGCTGATCGTCTTTCTTTACAGTGTCTCTTAGGATCTTTTTCTCCCTTAGCATTCATTTAAATAACTGCTTTTTAACTCCTCTTTTGTTTGTATTTTCCTACCAGCTGCATCCTTGGGGAGCTGTTTACAAAGAAGCCTATTTTTCAAGCCAATCTTGAATTATCCCAACTTGAATTAATCAGGTAAAGCATTCTGTACATTCTTTTGTTCAAAAAAGGATATCTGGACTGTTATTACTACCTAATCTTATTTTGAGGGATCCATAACAAAGTCATAGACACTCTGGTGTCTGCCACATAATGGTTTACTTCAAGGAAATGCGAATTGGCTGCTCTTTAAAAATAGGTGAAAGTTTTGCTTACACACCTGCCTGTTTTGAACTCTGGCACATAAAATTCTTCTCCCAATTAATGGAGATACAGTTTTAAAGCACATTCACTAGATATTTATGTAGGTGGTGGCTGTTTCAAAGCATGGTGTAAAAACAGCCCTGGTGAGCATTTAAGTGCATTGTTAAAGTTGTCAGGTGAGAATTAGTTCTGCTGGAAAAAAATATTGTGACAAGAGTAGAAAATGCATCAGGAGTCACCATTAGAGTGGTGCCAAACCAGATTCTGCCCTGGTTGGTTACTAGTGAACCTGTATGGGACATCAGGCATACTGTATATTCCCAAAATAGAAGTAGAAGCTGGTTCAAGTTCAGCGACCCCCATTGTGTTCATGGCTTTCCTCCTTTCGTGTGTGTGGCCTTCTTTCTTCTGGTGCACTAGACTTATGTGCCAGGCTGAGCTGTGGGCACTAACCATGTAGTTCTCTAGAAGTCCTTTCAGCCTGCAGGGAGGTGTGTTTCTTTTCCCTGGGCTGATGGCAATGGAGGACCATGAATCCTTGTATAAAGCCAAGAGCACAGATGTTTGCGGTCTTGTGGTTAGAGTGTCAGACTCTTAACTGATAGTTTCCTGGTTCAATTCTGCAATCCTACAAGCTGGGTGACCTTGGGCTAGCCATACCCCTCTTCTGAACTCTCACAGCCCCACCTACCTCGCAGAGCCTCTGTTGTGTAGAGAGAACAGAAGGTTTGTTAGCTGCTTTGAGTCCCCTTAAAAAAGGGTGAGAAAAGCGAGGTATAAAAGCTTGTTGTTGTTGTTGTTGTTGCCCAACAAGAGTTCCTGAGTCCTCTAGCCTACTTGAAGGGTTCCCAGGGACTCCAGCACCTGATGTGGCCCTATTTGGCCCAAGCAAAGACAGAATGGATTTTTTATTTCTTTCTTTCACCATGGTTAATAGGTTCTTGGGCGTACTTAGTCTGGTTCCTCAGTTGAGATCAATCTGTTTTGATGACTCTACTGGTAATGTATCCTACTGCAAGTACAGCTGTGTATAGGAGTGGGTGAATTGCAGAGTCCTCAACCAGCAGGTCTTCTTCAGCAACAAAAGGGAAAGGTTTTTGAAGATAACTGAATAGAATGGCTGTTTCTAGCTGGCAGTTGGAGCAGAGAGTAGAGTGGATGGAGCCCGTCTCTCCTTAGACTAGCTGATGAGAATTTGGAAATATAGAAATACTGGATGATATTACTTTTACTATTACTATTAGCAATTTTATCTCACCCTATACCTGAAGGTCTCAGGGTCAGTAACAGCATTTAAAAACAGATATAGATAATATAAATACAATAACAGTGTCTGAAAGTGGGAAGAGGAAGTGTATCCCCATTTAACCAATTAACATTTATGTTTGGATTATGTCCCTGCTTATATTCTTGTAGCCGCCTCTGTGGAAGCCCTTGTCCAGCTGTGTGGCCAGATGTCATCAAATTACCTTATTTCAATACCATGAAACCGAAGAAGCAATACCGAAGGCGACTTCGGGAGGAGTTTTCCTTGTAAGTTCAGGGCTGATGCTGCATGCAAGCAGAGTTTGACATTCGTGGCGAACACCCTAAGATACAGATTTGTATTATTATTTGACCGCCACTCCACAAGCTTTGAATGCTTCCTGATAAATTCTGAAATAGAACAGAGTATCTGTTTAAACCGTGGTGATGGATGAGACATAGAAGCAAAAAATTATCAGGGAAATGAAAGCTGCCCATAAAAATTAACAAAGACATCAACATTTTTAATTTAGAAAGGGTTGGGCACAAGTGGATCTTCATGGCGAAAATGAACATTGCTTGTTATTTTTTCTCCCTAGCATTCCGTCTGCTGCTCTTGACCTGTTAGACCACATGCTTACGTTGGATCCTAGTAAGCGTTGTACAGCAGAGCAAGCCTTACAGAGTGACTTCCTGAAGGATGTTGATATCAGCAAGATGGACCCTCCAGAGTGAGCATCCCAGCATCCCTTAGAAAAGGGAGGTCTGGGGTGTGACGTGTGCCCCGACCATCTTGAGCTGTTTGGGGAATTGTGCCCTTGGATTCACATCAGGACACCTTTAATGTCCCACCTCCGACGCTGTGCATGGATCTGTGCAGTTCAGACCATAGCATGCTGCAAGCAGAGAGAAGTGACATAGCAAAAAGCCCCCCCCCCCCCCATGTTTCAAATAGCTTTAGGAAATTAAATTTCAAATAGCAGATTTATCAAACTAGACTTCTTTTCTGACTTGATATTTTTAATGATGTTTCTCATAAGTGTATATGTTTTTCTCTCTCTTGTGAGCTGCTCTTTATCTCTTTGTGAGCTAGTTTGATCTAGTGGTTAGGGAGCCGGACTCTTATCTGGGAATACCGGGTTTGATTCTGCCCTCCCCCGTGAAGCCAGCTGGGTGACCTTGGGCTAGTCACAGCTCTCTCGTGAACTCTCACATGGTGTTCTGTTGTGGGGAGAATAGAAAGCTTTATCAGCTGCTTTGAGTCCCCTTAAATGGGTGAGCAAAGCGGGATAGAAAAGCCAACTCTTCTTCTTTTGTTCTGTACCAGAAAGTCACCCCCTCTTTTGGGTTTACATTGACCTGGAATTAAATGAACAGTGTAGAGTCATCTCCAGTATGTAATTCAACTTCACCAAAATGCCCTTCAGGCATACAGAAATATAGTCTCCTTCCTTGTAACGCAAACCAAATTTTGTTAAGGAATCCTTGGTTTCTGCCTTTTTACCTGTTCCTTTCAGGAGCTTGATGTTGAAGTCCTTTAGCTTGTATATGGTAGTGGCCAAGCAAATAGCCAACATGCTGCTTGAAATGTGCAGCATATCTCTCTGCTGTTCGTAATGAGCCAGTTCTTTTGCTTCTATTCTGCTAGCTGAAGCTCACAGAGGAGCATCTATGTTTTCTTCGGAGCCAGTCATTGTGCTTCCCTGTCTATGGGGCTTGCCCTTCAGAGAAATCACTAAGGAAGTCACCATGCTGTCATCCTGCAGATGTGCCCAAACCTCAGTGTTCACCATTTTGAGTCTTATCAGATACTGTGGGTTGGTTGCAGCACCATTCTATAAAGTTTTCATTATATGTTTTGTTATATATTGAAATCCCTAGGATGTAGCACAGGTAGTACATTTGGAACCCTTCAGACTTTTTCAAACAAGTCTTGAGCAAGGCCCATGATTCTGCCCTGTATAGCAGCACCAGCAGCTGAAATGATCAGCATATGCTAGTGTTGGTATAGTGATCACAGTCCTTTATGCCAGAAGCACTTTGTCAGCATCCCAAAGGCTTCTGCAGCCTATTTTGATCTAGATTAGATATTGCTGGATTTTTCTTTTCTTGCACAGTTAATTTGCTTGAGTTTGGTTGCATCAAAATGTATGACTGCTCTCGAGTCATCTGTTTTAAGTACCTTCACTTGTCAACATTTATAGTTGGATCATATGGATAAGCAGCTTTTTTTTTTTTACTCCAATGAGAACTTTGGAGAGTTCATCTTCATTGTCTCTGAAGATTGCATTGTCATTTGCAAACATCAGATCTTAGATGTACAGGTCTTGAACAATATTTATGTTGTGCCAACCGTCGGAGGCCTTTCACAGCATTGTAGGAACCACAATGTGGAATAATCATCAACATACAACACAGCCTTTCCTCATGCTAGTAGATGCTAGAAAGTTATGTTTGCCTGGTGACACAAAATAACTTCTTGCTGCAAGGAATGTTCTGTCTGTGAAGCCATACCTCTGGGATGCTGTAGTTTATTAGCTCACGAACAATTATTTCTCCATTTCCAATTTGAAGCCAGTTGTCACTTGTTTCCCTATTTCACTTGCCATTGGACGATAATATAGTTTTCATCAATGTCCAGGTCTGTTTCCTACCTGTGCAGGTGCTTTGGTTATAGTGGTAGTATTTTCCATGTGATGTTTGATTCCCATGAGTTCTTGAATAATTTTACAGTCCTTCAGCAAAGGTTAACCATCCTTCTTATCTGGACTTTGGATTGGCTGTGCTGTCCATGGTTGCCTACAAGTGGGCACCTGTATGTCATGCATCTGTTGTAATTTACTCTAATTTGGGGACAACATAGGTGGTAGTAGTGAAGCCTCCAACCACTTGGCAGCCATGATGAAACCTGAAGAAGCTTTTACATGTAATAAAGTCCAAGTTACTTTATCCTTCACACAGTTAAGAATATTTACAGTTCCAAACCTTGCCTTGTGGCACAGCCCATGGTATCCACTTAACCCATGTGAAAAGAAATATGTAGAAAGTGTCTGGGTCTGGCTTAGCTTGTTAACCAGAAGTTTATTAGCAGCATGACCTAATTTCTCCCCTTTTTGAAAGTCCCCCTAACATCAGAGAGGACTCAGGAAACAGTCTCAGTTTTCTTCCTAAACCAAGCTGAGGTATGAAACTAAATCCCCTCTTCCATAAGCACTCTTATCTGTCCTGAAAGACTTGACATGGGTGGGGTTGGTTGATCTCTCCGATGAAGCAGAATGGCCACCTCCAGATTTCACATTTGCATAAAACTCAGGAAGGAAGATCTAATTGTTGTGTTGGGCATTTGGGACAAACGTAGTTCCTAGAATGAGGCAGCCCCTGACCGCCATCTAGTATAGCATACATTTCCTGTTTTCAACATCCTCTTTCTGATTGCTTTCCCAATAATGTTGAGTTACCTTGTCTTTTCAGCCTTCCTCACTGGCAAGACTGCCATGAATTATGGAGCAAAAAGCGTCGGCGTCAAAGGCAGAGCGGGATCGTGCTGGAAGAGCCTCCCTTGGCAAAGGTTTCCCGAAAGGAAACGGTTTCCACAGTGAACACAGAAACCATCAAGAATCACAGTAGCCCAGCACACTCACAGCCTCCTCAAATCAAAACACAACCCAGTGCTGGAGACTCATTTGGTTAGTGTACTCTTCCAGCTTTAGTTAGCTGACGGGGCAATTTATTAACTACTGAGGTTTCATGTACATTAACCAGATGATGGCTAGAAGCCATTAGAAAGAGGTTTCTTTCTGGATTCAGATTTGTAACATTATGAAACTTGAAACCAGGTTTCAAGTGCGAAAAAAAATGCCAAATGGGATACCCCTGTTGTGCTTCGCATTTGGAAGGCATCTCTACCCTGGCCTTTGGATGAGGGAACACCATCTCCTCGCCATGTGGCCACCGTTAACTAACTCATTTTATCTGTTCTTATGCCAATTTTATTGTGATCTGCACTGAGTATAGAATGGGTAAGAAATTTTTAAAAATTAATTACAAGGACTTGAGATACGAGCAGAGAAGCAGGCTTATGTATTTGCCATTTAAACCAGTTCTTTGAGCAGCTGGTACTTTTTGCATATTTACTGGAACTAATTATTTCTAAAAGGCAGCTATAAAGAAAAATGCATATTTGTAAACCTGTAGATTATTCCTGATTTGAGTAATATCTCTTGGTTCCACATTGCAATAATTCTGGGCCCAAAGTAAGGTAGCTTTAAAGACATACGAGTGGATGTTTCGCCATAGCATTCCCATTTTAATTTTAGCCCATTTAGTGACACTACCAAGTAAACCTGCAGCTGTGTTTAGAAAACTCAAAATGTACACAATATAAGATATAAAAACAAGTCTGTCTTCCCGACACAAAGTGATAGTTGATTTTCTGTCTCATACCTTGTTTTACAGGCAAGAGGGAATGTACCACATTCCCACATCAAATATCCCATGTCCCACATGTCCTACATCAAATGGTGTTTATGTGTAGCTCAAGTAGGTGTGCCTGATTCTTGAATTATTTGCAGATTTATTAAGGAGAGAGTGTCCTGGTGTTCTTCTTAGGATCAATTTTGAAATGAAGAGACATTTTGAGAAAGATTAAACCATGCTGTCGCAATGTTGCTTGTTCATTTCCTTAGTTTGTCTTTTGCACTCAACATCGTCTGGTTAGATAACGGTGCAGAAACATGTGATAGCCCCCTTTTACTGTGACTGAAAGGAAGTCTTTATGTTGGGTTTGGACAACTGAGCAAACAAAGCCACTGTGTAGATCTCCGGGCAAACTAGAATTATAGTTGCATGAAAGATCAGCTCAGATATCCGCACTAGGCCTGGGGCCAGGAACATGCTGTAGTGAGGCTTCCTTTAAAATTCCTTTGTGCGGTTTGATCTGGGAAAGGATTGGACAATTTACTCATCTGCTATAGGCCTCCTGTAAAGTACAGCCTATAAACTACAGCTCCTGCCAAGGTATAAGACCAGGTGTGGTCTAACTGACATGATATTACATTGTTCCCATTTGTACCAGTCTGAGCCACAAGAATAGCTTCAAAGCAGTTTTCTACTTAGCACTTTTTCGCAAGGCAATAAAATTAAAAGTGCAATAAAATTAAAAGTTAGAACTATAAGGCTCATAACATTGCAGTAAGTCAGATTTTAGAAAACTGGGAGAAACGGATGGTTGCCTGATGCATCAGAAATCTCAAAGTTTGCACCTGGTGAATCTTTCTGAGCCATTGTGGAGAAAGCTTTTCCTGTCACTGCTTGTCTCACTGCAAATTAATCCATGCTTGCAGTATATAAGCAAGTTGATTTTTGAAACAGCTGTTCAAGAACCTTCCCTATAAGTTGCATACGTCTTTACAAGTAAGTCTCAATGCTTTGAACTGCGCATTGAAACACAAATGCACCTCTTTATACATTAAATCCATGTGGTCCATGCAGACTGGTCCCAGTTAGGTGACCAGCTAGCTTTACTCTGAACAAACTGACATTTTGAGACAGTCTTCAAAAGTAGACCGATACTGCTGGGCCATACTAAATGTAGTCGATGAAGGATGTAATGGAGAGTAATTGGGCTGGAAATCCATTGGGAGAGTGCAGACAAATCTAAAATAATCTTATTTATTTATTTATTATTTTTATTTATATTTCTATCCTGCCCTATACCTGAAGGTCTTAGGGCAGGTAGCAACCTTTAAAACAACAAATTGCAACCAATATATATTAAAAACAATAATATACATAGAAACACTTAAAAGATCCAACATCTTTAAAACCGTATACTAAATATTAAAATACTAGTGTCTACAATGGGGGGAAAGTATAATCACATTAGCCAAAGGCCGGGGCAAAGAGTTGCTTCTTCACCACCAGAACTGTAAAGCTCATACATCTTTCCAATTAGATAAACAAAATATGTCTAGCTTGTCAAATATACATTGGTACTCATTCATCACCCCCACCAACTTTAAGGTGAAAATGGGAAGATTCATCCTTCAAGTAGATTAATACCTTTTCTCACTAAGCTCCCATCTCTTCTGCAGCCTTACATTGATGCTGAAAGCCTCACGTGACTCATAGCAGACATCATAGATTTAGATAGCAGTGTCTCCAAGGTTTCTGTTTGGCTCTTCTAATAGGAAAAATTCACCAAAGTTGCCTAAGGAATGTTGAGTTATCAGTCCCCAGAACAAATATCTTGCACTCTCTACTTGGAGAATGTTTCCAGAAGGTCACATAGTCTTGCAGGTCCAGAGGAAGTGGAAAGATTGACCCTTTTTCCTGGCCCAGGTCAGCTAGATCCTATCAGATCTACTAGGGCAAATTTCAGGGACCAGTAGCAGAAGAGGTATATTTCTTGTGGAATCTAAATGACACATTCAATAGGTGGAAGCTGGAAATGATATAACCTGGTGGGCAGATAAAAACCTAAATTGGATTCAGAGTAGAAATAACACTTTCTGATTACTAAAGTTCACCTGTAGTTTGTGTAGCACGTTCTTGTATACCACATGGATAGCTGAACTCATGTAACAATTGTCCTTCCTGAATTCTAAAATGTTCATCCTAATAGTGGGCCATTAGCCTGTATACTCATTTCCATGTGTTCGAAGATTTTGGATGGCCGTCTCTTGGTGGGGGGAAGAAGGGAGCTATGTAAAAAAGCTGTTGGACAGTTTGTTTATGACTGCATGTAAAACTGACTCTTTCCCAAGTCTCTCTTTTTAAATTTATTTTCCTGGTGGCATTTTTTGTTGTTGCAGTGGGCCTTGGTGATATCACACAGCAGCTGAATCAGAGTGAGCTGGCAGTCTTGTTGAACTTGTTGCAGAGTCAGACAGACCTCAGTGTTCCTCAGATGGCTCAACTCCTCAACATCCATTCGAACCCTGAGATGCAGCAACAGCTGGAGGCCCTCAACCAGTCCATCAGTGCCCTCAATGAAGCCACAGCTACGCGGCAGCAGCAGCAGCAACAGCAGCAACAGCAGGAAGATTCTCAGAAAACCTTTGAAGACAAAGCCGTTGTTGAGGAGGAGCATCCTGCTCCTCCACCAACCCTGCCATCTGAGGAGCAAGCCACGCCAGAAGCAGCCAGCACTCAGGGAGACATGCAGAGTGTGCTAGCAGTTCTGCTGAGCCAGTTCATTAAAGCCCAGGAGCCTACGGGAAATACGGAGGAGCTCAATAGTGAGAAGAGCACTGAGCAGCGGGGGCCACGGAAGACCCCTACTTTGCCTCAGGAGGAAACTGCAGGTAAATAATTGTGACTCCCCCCTCATTGCTCCTAAGACTTAAGGGGAAATGATGTGGGGCTTTCTATGTAGTAAATAAAAAACACTTTGAATATTCCTTCACCAAGCCTGGTAGTCTTCTATGTGTGTGTGCGCGCAATCTGGCACAAAGTTCTGGCGAATCCTCATCACAAGTCCTTGAGAAACACAGTTACCACTTTCACATGCTAGTTTTCAGGATGAAACTCTTAGTAAATTATTATTATTATTTTAATTTTATTAGTCACACTATTGATAGCTAACTTCAGGCATCTAGTTCAAACATTTAGCGAAGACAACTATGCAGTCATTTTTTTAAGTATCCCATCTTAAAATGGAGATGAGAATAGACTGCTGAAATAATTCCACTGTGGCAAAATTTGGAGGTGTATGGGAAACCACCATGGTACTGAAGCTATATTGGATTCCTTCACATGTGCTGCTAACTTTGCATATACAGGTGAGAAACATATAATTAGTTTACCATCACTGCTATGGCTGCTTTCTGAAGTGACAGGATTGTACCATGCGAGGCGTTTCCCCTGAATGTTTGAAATGGCAGCTCCTCATACTTCTGCTTGTCACACTCCATTTATTTTGGAAATGCCCTACCTTTATTCTTTAAATGCCTTAAAACTAGTATTTTAAACATTTTGTTTTGTTTTGTTTTAATTGAACTTACAATTAAGGTGGAAAGGAAGTAAGCTTCTGCGCTTTGTGGGAAAGGGAGGATTTATGCCGCTATATCAGGAGATACATTTCCCCCCTCAAAAATTTGGACTTCTTACTTTCCCTATTATAATCCAGACTGAAACATAGTAGCAGACTTCCTACCTCAAAGTAAATATTAAATTGAAGTGGTTTGAAATTTCAACATAGTTTTTCAAGGCAAACAGTCCCTAAAACCCCTACATGAATGGACATGATAGATGGTTTGGTCCCTCTGTTGCAGTTAAAGCTGTGTACCTTGTGATTTCACCACATATGCACAGAACTGAAGGTATTCCATGTAGGTTTTGATTATGGGAGGGATATGTGTATGTTTTGAGCTGAAATTTTCTGTCTTGTAACCATGCTCTCCATCAGGAGAATCCTTGCTTCTAGCTCATTTGTTTCTAAAGATAATCTTGGATGGATCTTGGCAATGATCACTGAAATCTCAGAAGCCAAAGAAGGATCTCAGCAATATTTTCTTTGGGAGGGGCTTTGCTACCTGCTGAGGGGCAAAGTGGAGTAAATTACTGTATATAGAACAAATTAAATAGTTCCCAGTTTTGTATGCAGGTCACAGAATTTTGGGTTATAGTAGTGCATAAATCTGGGTTAATTTCTTTTTTAAAAAAGCTCAAGTACACAAGGCGCTATTTTTAATTCTGTGGTAACTCTTGAAGAATCTCAAGAATAGCCCTTCCAAACCTGGCTATCTGAGATCCTTTTAATGGACAGCATCTGCAGGTTTTAAATGCAGAGCCTGTGTTGTTCCATTGAAGTGTGGCTCCTTTCCATGCGTCCATGCCTGATACGTGTTGATGTTTATTCACATATGTTTTTAAAGATCATGTTTAAAAGAAATAACCATTCCACAGCCTGTCCTCACATTCTTCCACCAGAGAAGAGACCTCCCGAGCCTCCAGGACCGCCGCCGCTGCCACCGCTGCCGCCACCACCATCCAGTCTGGCTGAGGAGAACATCTCCAGTGCAGCTCAGGAGTTGAATCCTGCTGTGACGGCTGCCCTCCTCCAGCTTTTATCCCAGCAAGAGTCAGGGCTGTTGAGCCACCCAAAGCATGAACCCCAAATTGTGAAACCCTCCTCGGATCACACCAGGTCACAAAGAACGTACGGCACTGATGGGCCTGAGGGCAGCAGCTTTGATGTTGATGAACGGAATTCCAACCAGACTTTAACAGAGACCTCACCCCAGACGTTGGGGAAAAGTAGGACCTTTCTGGGCTCTGCATGTCATCTTGGGGAGTCAAGCAACTACCAGGGCGCAGGATCACTTCAGTTCCCAGGGGACCAGGACCTACGCTTCACTCGAGCTCCCTTAGGGATGCATTCTGCTGCTGGGCAGTCCTTCATCAAAACGGAAGGGAGCAACAATAAATTGGTACACCAAGAGGCCAAAATTCACAACTACAGTGAGGTGGAAGTGGTAAACGCTAGTTCTAGTGACACAGGAACAAGTCTCACATGGGGAAACCCAGTCCAGTCCAGTGCTTACGGAAAAGCTTTTCGTGGGCAGAATAGAGTGCCTCCAAGAGGAGGAACAGGCAGAGGGGTACCTTATTAAACAGACTGTAGAGGGAAGAGTTGGTACTTTTTTTTGGTGGTGTTCTACCTTCCCATTCCCCTCTTGACCTTAGAGCAGCCAGTTTATCAAGGCAAACTATTGCCTTTGTCCAGCCACCACAAAAAATGGTTTATTGTTGATACTTTTCCACTTTCCTGATTTCTGTTCACCAGACTGCTGCTGTTCTCCCCTCCACCCAACTGTGGCTTTAGAATGAAGATCTTAGCCTCTCGTGATACCTGTCTATACCCAAAGACCTGTTGATTTGGGTTTCATATGCCAAGTTTCCTTGCTCAAAGGTGGAGGGAGGGGGAGAAGGGTGGAAGAAAGAGAATCTTTAATAAATTGGAAGTATGAATGTGTTTGCTAGCCTTGAGCCATTATTTAAAAAAAACGAGCCCTGCTGAAGTTACGGATCAAGTGAATCGGTTCTCTGGTCTATGCTGCATGCAGCAGAATAAGATGATATAATGAGCATGATATGGCAGATGGGAGAATTATCGTTTTTGAATCCCTCCCTCCCACACATTAAAACCTACCTCCATACAAGTTGATTTTGCAGTGTTCCAAGACAGGATACAGTTTGGTCCTCTCACTGGTGCTAGCTTTCTACTTTGAGGTAAGGTGGGTGTTTGCATTTTAATTGGGAGGGATAATTCAAAAATATTCCCCATTTGTGTTCTGTAGTGACCCTGGCCACTGAATTACCTCATTCTGCTGCGAGTGTGGATCAGACCATTATTTCTCTCGATCTCTCTGAATTTTCAAGGCGTGTCAGATGTTGCCCACATGCCTTTTGTACAATACTGAATTGGAGTGTTGTGGTTTATGTTATATAAGATCTGGGATTTATTACCCGCTTCCATTATTTTGAAAGACAGGATACTACCTTCTTCCATGGGCAAGCCGTCCCATTTTCTACTGTGAGGGGCCTGGTACTATCATATGTTCCAAACCTTAGCTGAACTTGGTTTCTGTAGTGTCTGTTGGTTTTTGGATGAGTTTAGATTTTTAAATTTTTCTGCAGAATGGCAAGTGTTTTTTTTTTAAAGTTATTATGGCCAAAGTAAATGGCTAAAATAAAACCAAAACCAAAAACTTTGTAATTCTTAAATTCTTTGGTGGAGGGAATTTAAAACTGAAGCTGCAGAAACCCAAACTATTGAAACGATGCATTCAATCTTCCAGAGGAGAAAACTAACAGTTATTGTTTGTTGCCTCTTATGTGATTTCACTGCTCTCAGTGGTAAGACTTTTTTGGTTTCCTCCCTGGCATTGAAGAAATAATATTTTTTATTAATTATCTTTGTAGCTCCACCCGCAGTGCTTAATTTTTGCAAAAATGTTTGAAATGCATCTATTTACATTGTTATAACAAACCTGTTGGAGGCTGTGCTTTCAGTTTAAAAAAAGACATAAAATGCAGAGACACTGAAGGGTGGTTATGATTTCTCAGTAAAATGCCTTTCCCCCCTTGTTTTTACAGAGAATGTTAGAAGGGAAAGCTTTGGGGAAAACTTGGGAACAGAGCATTCTAAGTCTGGCTTCAGGTCATTACTTAATTTTAAAAACGCTCATGTTATACAAAAGCAAAGCTGCTGAAATGGGTAGCATACTGCTGCTGGGGCAGAAAATAAGAATATGCCTTAAACACATGGACAAGAGAGATTGGAGTTGTACACAGGAGTTAAAATGGCATTTAGGAAAAGTTATGTGGCACTGTTGGGTGTAATATGTGCCGCTTTGTATTAAAACAAATCTATCCTTGCAAAGTATAGTAAGTTTGCAAAATTCCAAGTGTAAATTTTGTGTGTGTGTTTTTTAATTCAGTGATAAGTTCATGCCTAACATGCAAAAAAGAGAAAGTACTGTACATGCAGAGTATGGTAAATAAAATGGAGAGACTTCTCCCAGGCATTTATTTAACATTTTTTTTCTTTTTCCCTTCATTATGTAGTTTCCTGATGTTTTGGACTTTAGCATGCTTAAATTGTCACAGCTCTTCAGGGACATGGCTGCTTTTTCTCCTCCCAAGAAACAGTATCATTAATGAACTTTCCTTTTACTGCTGCCATAAATATGTTCACCTGCATTTGGACTAAAATCTCTTGGTTTATTATGGGCTCTTCATGACTGGCAGTCCTGTATATATTGTCATCCAAAACAGGATCTCCTTTGCTTGTAGAAAGTACCATCAGTATCTGTTTCTCTCACTTGAAATAATGAATTTCCCGACTTTTTCCATTCACACATGAATATAGGGGTGTTAACTATAAAGGGCTTACGGAAAATGTACTCAGCTTACATTTGAACTTTTAACCAACACTTTTATCTCCTTCAGTGTTAACAAATGGAATTGGGATGATTAGAACTGGAATCGAGCAACATATAGAGGCATAACTTATCTTTGCTTACATCACAGATGTCCACTAAATGTAAATATTCTAATTATGAAGCTTCTTTGGATATCGTTTGCATGCACATATAGGTTAAAGGGTTGCTTTGCTTAGAATTAAGTCTGTAATGGTGAAGAGGAGGCAAGAAAAGGAAGGCAGGTGTAGATCACTTGCAGGTAAACTTTGAGATCTTCATTCACTTTTGCACATCCTTTGTTAGCAATGTCAGCGTACCTGACTGCATTCACGAAAGGCTCGTCAAGAAAGCACAAGTAGAGTTCTGGATGTGACACTCACACACGTAGAAACAAAAAAGTTCTTTTGTCACATTTACCATTTGATGGAGTGTGGGATCATTACGTTTGCTGGGTATTAAAGTGCCAGTGGATTGACACTGAGGACTTTGGGGAATGAAAGGTCACAAAAACAACTTGTGTGGATACCATGTTGGTGTGAACCTCCATGATTAGATCATTACACTTGAGGTCATGCAGATACTGTTTGCAGAAGACTTTTTGCAAAGATGAGAGTGGGCTTTGTTCACCTCTCTGAGCAGTTCTCACTGTTTCCCAGAAAGGTCTGGAAATCTTAGCTTATTCAGAATGGTGTCCGAAGGTACTTAAAACTGTTGTATTCTTCCCTAATACATCTTCTATTTAATCCCAGACATGCGCTTCTATAACCAATCACAAATCCACATATTTTCTAGCATGCTAGAAATGCATGCCATTTTAAAAAAAATCAGTGGATAAAACTGGTTAAATTTGCAAAATGAGCTATAGGGGAAAATATCAAGGCCATGTAGCAGCAATAATCAAAATTTTAATACAGAGTGTTGCATGCAGATTTGTTCTACAGATGTGTTACTTAGGGCTATGGGTGTGTTACTCTGCCCATGACATCTGTTTTCACATTCCGTGGCCTCTGAAATTTGCTCATAAATTCAAGAGTAATGCACACTTTTTTGCCCATAATTTAAAAGAAGAATACATACTTTTAAAGCAAAAATATTCTAGCTAATACTAACTACCCCGTATATTCCGGCGTATAAGAAGACGACACCCGGCGTATAAGACGACACCCGACTTTTGAGAAGATTTTCCTGGGTTAAAAAATAGTCTTATGCGCCAGAATATGCTGTACATTAAATCTCATGTTCATAAATATTTGTAGCTTAAATTGATAAGATTAATGTTGCTGGTTCTGAGTTCTTTCAGAACATTAAAAAAGTGAGTTTAATGGGATTTCAGTCTTAATATTACAGTTCTAATTTTGTTTACTGTGAAGGAAGTCCCTTTGTGCTCAATGGTAGTTATTTCCTGGAAGGTAAAGTTGGAATTAGGTGCATAGTCAAGGTTACACTTAGTTTTGGTGATGGGGAACTTAGTGTGACATTAAGATTTTAAGTACAGTTAAATTCCAAACTGTCTCTGAATCTTCATGATATGCTTCATCCAAATACTCAAGCAGGACTTTAAGTTGGTGGTCTTCTGAAGTGAAAACCTAGAGCAGAGGTTCAGTTTAGTGTGGCAGCTGAACACTTCAGACTTTTGGGAAAGTTACTTTTTAAATTGTAATTCCCATATAGCTAAGAATCATGGCAACCACAATTCACTAGATTTTGGACATTGGTGGTCCATATGTTCTGTCTACATAATCAGTTTAAAGGTTGTGCAGTCAAGAATGTGTGTCACTTAGCTAGGAACTAGGTAGGTTTGATTTTTCCCGCCAATAATGGTGATAGAGGCCATTTCCCTCACAGTTACAGTATCAAGAAAGCTGACAAGATTGTGTCCCTATGGTTAACAATCTGCACAATCCAGTGCTAGATTCAATGTATCCTCCCCTAGAAGTATATACATCAATATATACATTCTGCTGACCCTTTCCAGTAACATGGTTTTTAAGACTATTTTCAGTGGTTTTGATGACACTGTTGGCATTGTAGAAAAGGTTTAATTAAAATTATGAATTAGGCCTATACAGATATCTCTTAATATATTTTTGTATAATGTTTTATACTGTTGGTGCAATGTGACTTTCCATATACATATACACATATATATCATCCTTTTTAAATCAACAAGGTTTTGCTTTTACAGGAAAATGTGACTTCACTTGTTTCATGCTGTTCTAGTAAAGTTAGGTAATGGCATTTGGGCTGTGATCAGACACAACAATGACAAATCTCTGAGGTGACTTTCAGAAGGCTCTGAGGTGGGATTGTTTAAACACCGGTCTGCCCCTCCCTCCTTCCTTAACATTCTGTGCTAGAAAAGGTGGATTAGAGAAGGCTTGGGGACATGAGGGCCACACAGTCTCTGAGGTGTTTCTGAGGCACCCCTTTTATGTCTAAACACAGCCTTGGTCTCTGAGGTACCCCTGATTTGTACTGGCAGACTGGATCACCCTTTCACCATGTCAGTGACACACTGGTAGACCAGGGCTGTGTTCAGACATAACAAAAGGGGCAGCTTGGGTGTGACTCAAGACAGTTTGTGGCCCTCGTGTTCCCACCTTTTCTAGCACTGAATGTTCATGAGGGCCACACTGGTGAGGTGCTTTCCCCCCCTTTTCTTCCTGTATCTGATCACAACCTATATCTCCTGCCCGCCCCGCCACCATGCTCCCGATTTACCGATAGCCTGGGCCTCCGCTCTGCAAAGCCGTTGGCTTACACTGGTTGATTGATTCATCTTTGTGTGGTGTCATGGGCTGACTTTGGAAGGCTGGGCTTCTGAGAGAATCCTGCTCTGAGCCTTCTTTAAGGGGCTATTGCTTGCCTAACAAAACCAGTCCTGAACTATCAACTGATTTGTGGGAACCAAATTAGGATATGATACAGTGGATAGCTATATTTTGATTTCTAATTAAAAAGCCCTTCAAGTTCACCATTTGAGGAAAAAGTGTTCAAGATTCACTGACTGTAAATTTGAGTAAGTTTAATTTCAAACTTTCTGTAATAATTATTCTCCTATGGAAAGCTTTATCCATGTTTTTTCATGGTCAGGAGCAAAAAATGGAGTGAGTTTGGTTTCCCAGGGAGCAAAGGTGGGCACTTGGGTGCATGTTTACTATTGCATCCTCTGCATGATTTTGGCCTCAGTCTACACAGTATGAGCTTTCTTTCTTTGCCAGATGGCTATTCCATGCTAACTATGCCAGACAGTCATGGCCAGCGCAAGCAGGTGCAGGCAGAAGCACTTTTCACCATCACATTTTGGTTTGTTGGCTTTGCATGAAACCAATACAGCACAGGGATGTGCACAAATGGTTCTTTTCCATTCAAATTCGAGTCGAATAGCCAAACATTTGATTTGATTTGAAGGTTTAGAATCTGAACGCAACAAAATCTGATTTGAATCAAATATATTCAAATCTGTTCGTTCGATTGTTAAATTCAAACCGGAAGATACAAATGTCGACAACATGCGTACTGAAGATATGAATGTCAACAATATTTGTATGTGTTATACATATCTGTACGCATTTTGTGCGCATCCCAAAATTCAGTTGAATTTCGAATGTTTAGAACATCCATACACGTCTCTAATACAGCACCAGCAAATTTTCCTTTGACCCATCCTGAAATGAGTTGGACTGGAAGAAGATTTGCTGACATGGCATAGACTTGAAACCAAACCGACAAACCAGCATTTGTTGGAGCTGCTACTGCTTGCACCAAGTTGCATCAGCTGCCAGACCCCTGTTACTTCAATAATGGGACACTTGTGCTGATTTTGAATAAATTCCGTCAACAGATTTCACATTTCCTTTTCTTGTAAGAACTGGATTTTCTCTTAAATGCAAAAGATGGGCATCTGTGCTGCATGTGCTCAGACACTTACACTGAATTGCAATGGAGCATTTTAACAGCACTTTAAGCAATTTTGTAAATTCATTTGATTAGTATGGTGCAAATTGTACACTAAAATGTGGATGTAAACTGTTTCCTTGGTGCAGGTGTAGACTCAGGAGCATGGGATTCTTGTGTTTGCCCAAGTATATCTTTGTTTCCTGGGCCCAAGCAGACAGTAAGTGAGCTTATCATGGTATTACCGTATTCAAGCATGACTCCTAAAGCCACTTCAGTTTGGTCTTGTAGTTAGGGAGCCGGACTCTTATCTGGGTTTGATTCTGCACTCCTCCATGAAGCCAGCTGGGTGACCTTGAGCTAGTCACAGCTCTTTTATTACCTCTCACAGCCCCATCTACTTCACAGGGTGTTCTTTTGTGGAGAAACGAATAGAAAGCTTTGTCAGCCACTTTGAGGCACCTTAAATGGGTGAGAAAAGTGGGATAGAAAACCCTACTCTTCTTCTTTCTCTGTGAAGCCAGCTGGGTGACCTTGGGCTAATCACAGCTCTCTTCTGATTTCTCACCGCCCCACCTACCTCACAGGGTGTCTGTTGTGGGAAGAAGAATAGAAAGCTTTGTCAGCTGCTTTGAGTCCTCTTAAATGGGTGAGAAAAGCGAGGTAGAAAAGCCAACTCTTCTTCATCTGGAACATTTATGAAGCATCAAGCTTCATAAATGTTCCAGATCAATGTATATCTGATTATTCATAACAAAATTGACAGAGGCTAGCCTTTAAATATCTAGAAAATACTTTCTTTCCTAAGAATATTGCTCTGTCACCAAATTGTGCAGAGTGATAAAAACAATAAAAGACTGTGAGGAGCTCCAAAGGGATCTCTACACACTTAATGCAAAATAAATGTAAAGTGCTGCACAATGGAGCTAAAAATCTTAACTATCCATATACACTAAAAAAGGGATCAGAGTCAACTGACTGATCAAGAAAGAAATCTTGAAGTCATGGTAGATGTTTCAATGAAAGTGTTGACTCAGACTTCATCCAGACAGGGTCAAACCCTCATAATTGTTTTGAAATAGTATTAGATTTGCCAGGTATGATCATGGTGCTCCAGATATCCTGAGTTTAAAGTATTGTGTTGCTGTGGGGCATGCTATAACACAGAATATTGACTTAACGTCTGAGCAAGGTGAAATAATCCCAGAAGTGAGTGCTGTGTTCCAGAATATCCAAAAATAGTGGAATAAGAGTGTCTGGAGGCACCTTCAACATGCACCTTAGGGAAAATGTTCAGGAACAAAGTAGTATAGGAAACAGATATTAATATTACAATGCTGTTACACAAGTCAATGGTGTGACTGTATCTGGGACGCCGTGTCCAGGTTTGGTGACCGCTAGGGGTGTACACAAATGCAATTTGGGGGATTCTATTCTATTTGAATCGAATATCCAAAAATTCAATTTGAATCTTTAAAATTTGAATTAAGCAAATTTGAATCTAATCATTCAAATTTTTGATTCAAATTTGCACTTACGAATGTCGACAGCATTCGTATGTTCCTGTATGCATGGTTACGTATCCTGTATGCATCGGTACACGTCGGTATGCAATCCATTTTCGCCCTGTGCGGATCCATACAGATGCGGGAAAGATGTGTACTTCCAGATAATTCTAACAAATAGATTCGAAATTCATTTGAATCTTTAAATTCACATTTATGGACATTCATTGAAATCGATCAAATTTAAGAATACCTTCAAATATTCATGCACACCGCTAATCACCGCATTTCAAAAAAGGACATAGCACAGTTGAAGAGGAGGGCAGCTAGGATGAAGAAGAGACTGGACAGCTTCTGTACTAGGAAATTTTGCAAAGTTTTGAAGGTCTTTTTAGTCTAGAAAGGAGACGAGTAAGAGGAAACATGATAGGTACATAAAATCATGTAGGGTATAGGACGGTGATGGCCAACCTATGACACGCGTGTCACAGGTGACACGCCAAGCCCTTTTGGGTGACACACATGATCACCCTGGGACCTGGATGTATAGTGCTTGCTTGTTCTTGAAGTGTATGAAATACCAACTTTCAATTGAAAATTTAGCAAAAAAAGTCACTAATGTAAAGAATTATTTGTTTTTGCTTTTAATAGAATACGTATATCAAAACTATAACTTTTTTACTAGAGCTACAAATATCACAGAATTATGGATATTTCTAGATGTGACACAGCACCCGAGTTAAGCTAGGTTTTCTTGTGAATTTTAACACACCAAGCTCAAAAGGTTCGCCATCACTGGTATAGGAAGTGGATAGGAAGAAGTTTTTCTCCCTTTCTTAAAATACTTGAACCAGAGATCACCCAGTGAGACTAAATCCTGGACAAACTGGGATAGACAAAATAATTTTATTTTTTATGCAATGCATAGTTAAACTTGGGAATTTGGTCTCCCAAGATATAGCGTTTGCTATCAGCTTGGATGGTTTCAGAAGAGGTTTTGGACCAATTCTTAGAAGCTAGAACTATCAATAGCTCTTAGCTCTGATGGCTTTCGGAGGCATACCACCTCTTTTCGCCATCTGCTTGGATACTGCATGGATGAAAAGATGCCCATTTTGAGATTTCTTTATTCTGTTTCTGTAACATTAAAAATTCAATGCCAAAACACCGTGATGAAACTGTGGTCTTCCACAGATCAGAGTCCTGTCAACTCTGTATAGGATGGGCATCAGAAATGAGAGTCAGGCGCCTAACCTTTGGAGCATTCCAAATAAAAGCAACAGACAAATTTGAGAACTACAGATCCTCTTTCCTTAGGAGTATCACACATAGCTTTCCATACAATGGCTCATCATCTACAAGTCAGAGCTGGAAAATAAGTATATTTGTCCTTGCAACAGCCTGCAACATTTTTAGAAGGTTCTTCCTCACATTTCATTTGCTCAACTAAAAAGAATGCCAATATTTATTTTTAAAAATAAGAAAGGTGCATACTTTTGGAAGCTTGACCTCCAAGCCCATCTTTTGCTCAAGGGAAGGATTTCTTGCAATTCTATTGGCAAATGTTATATGCAATTTCCATGGCAAAACCCCCCGAAGGCTAAATCTCATTCTTTAGTACTTGCCATTCCATTTTTTTTCGCAATCCTGTTTCATGATCTCTTGAATTTGTGTGCAAACTGATATTCCTCTTTCCATGCTGTTGTTACAGCATGATTCTGTTTATGTTATTTCAGTAATACAGAACTTACTCCTAGTGATTTTGCATCAACAACTCAACAGTAAGGATGCACACAAATGTTCTAAACATTTGAAATTTGATTGAATGTGGGTATTCGAATTTGAATAGAATGTCTACGCATTTGAATTTAAACATCTGAACGAATTTTGAATGCTCCAAAAATTCATTCAAATGATTTGAAACATTCAAATGTAGAGATACGTATCTATACCAATCTCATACATATCTGTATTTATCCCATTTAAAACATTCTGTTTTATCCCATATATCCCGTTTTCATCCCATACTAACAGTGCAAATGTGTACAGATATGTATAACACATACAAATATTGTCGACATTCATATCTTCAGATTCAAATCTAACATTCAAACAAATAGGTTCAAATGTATTTGATTCGAATCGGATTTTGTTGCATTCTCATTCTAAACATTTGAATCAATTTGAACGTTTGGATATTCAATTTGATTCGAATTCGAATGCAAAAAACATTTGTGCCCATCCCAACAGACATATCAAGGTGGTTTGCTGTTATTTATTTCAGATATGAAATCATTCCTTGTTCTCAAGGGTTTAATTGTCTCAAAACCCTATAAATATGAAAACTTGTAAATCATGATGAAACAGATACTTTAAAACTTGTGAAATGTTGTAGGAAAGATCAGTCTCTTGCAGATATGCAAAACCTATGGCCATGAAAAATGTGACTGAGAGAGGTTCTACTCAATATGCATTAGGTTACTTGATGGTGAATAATTGTGATCCATTATCTCTATTGACCATTGGGTCTACGTGGTATATATCAACAGTGGCTTCTTACATGAAATAGTGAATGGTAGGAACTTCTTGAGAGATGCATGTAAGTTGCTCCATTGTTTATAAGCAAACTACGTAACTCAGGATTCTTAATATAGAAAGGATATGGCTTTCCAAAATTTCAGCAGGATTGCATTTAAGCCCTACCGGGACCAGACCAGGAGTTAACTGAGGCCCCACCTCTGTGTTCCACCACTCACCTACTGAGTATCACAAGCTGATGGGGAGGACTATGGGTGTTTTTCCACTGCAGCCCTTAGATCTGGATCTAAGAAGATCCGGATCTAAGGAATGGGTACATTCCTTAATCCAGATCTAGTAGATCCAGATTAATGGAAGCACCCAATGTGTTTCCACGGGAGGTGTAGGACCCATTAGCAACCGGTGCTAACACCCCTGCTGTGGAAACAGCTTTGCACCCATGCGG
Organism: Aspidoscelis tigris stejnegeri; assembly: GCA_023333525.1. NCBI lineage: Eukaryota > Metazoa > Chordata > Lepidosauria > Squamata > Teiidae > Aspidoscelis > Aspidoscelis tigris. The sequence goes on along the minus strand of JALMGA010000009.1, from coordinate 41,829,076 downwards.
GGAATCCGGATTGACCTCCAAGGGCTCGGTCCATTACCCCAGGTGTTTTGGGGAGCAGGGGGGTGCAGTCTTCAAAGCCACTTCAAATTGACTTCAAAGTCATTTCGAAGTCATTTTGAAGTCTGTGCAACATAGCTCCGGAGTGCCTTTGAAGTCTGTGCTGATCTTCAGAGTGAACTTCGAAATGACTTTGGAGTCACTTCGGAGCCACTTCGGAGTCACTTCGGAGCCACTCCGAAGTTCACTCCGAAGATTAGCACAGACTTCAAAGGCACTCTGGAACTATTTTGCACAGACTTCGAAATGACTTCAAAATGACTTCGAAGTGGCTTCAAAGTGACTTCGGAGCCTAGGTTTAGGGGGACGCCAATGGATGCATCCCCTCCCCCTAGCCTCCTTTGGACCCCATTGCCTGTTTCCAGTGGAAACAGGCTCCCTTTAATCTGGATTTTCTGTCTGAAGACCCCATTGTAGACCCCATTAATGGGGTCTACAGAAAATCCGGATTAAAGGCCAAAATGTACCCATTAGATCTGGATTTCCCCCACGGCAGTGGAAACCATCGGGTCCCAAATGGGTGCCATGGTGGAAATGGGATCATCCAGCTCACACCCAAATGGGTCCTAAATGGGTGCAAAAATGGGTACTTTTGGGGAGTGGAAAAACACCCTATGTACTAGAGATGTGCAAATTTTGGTTTGTGCTCAAAAGTTCAGTCCAGTAGTTCATATTTGAAGTTGTTTGCATTGAACCAAATGTGATTATTTGAATATGCAGAAGTTTGATCAAACTGAGCCTGTCCCTTACTGGCTGTCACAAACAATTCAATTGAACAGTTCAAGTTTGCTGTGTCTTTGGCCTCAGAAAGGTTTTTTTTTCCCAGTGGAAAAATTAGTACTTTTCTGTTTTTGAACTAGTTCAGAATTGAATGCAAACAACCATTTGATTAAAGTTCACTGTGAAGCCAAATGGGTGTTCAGTTTGATTTTGAACTTACTACATGATTTTTTGTTTGTGCACATTTCTACCTTGAACACTTTGGAGGAAATAAAGTCTTGTAATTATTAAATAACTGACTTCTCAGGACAGAACTAACACAGAATTTCATTCAGAACCGACTCAGTTCTTTGTGCTTCAGCCACTGATGTTTGACAAAGATGCCTGTGATGATTTACTGTCTTGGGACATTGTAAATGTTCCAACCAAGTTACAATCGATCCAATGCATATGTTAATGTTTCTTCTTTTTAAAAATGTGAGCCCTTTGCCATCATGATTCTATTGAGCCCATAATATTTCTAGGGTATTGGCTTGAAAACTGCAATTATAAGCCTCTGTAATGTAAGCCAGTGTGCTCATCTTCCTATAAGCGTCACATTAGTCTGCAGTGGATCAAAGTGTAGTTCAGGAAGAGGAGAGTGAGGCTTCTGCATTAAGCCTCACTATTCTTTCCATCATCTTTTGGTCCTAATATAAAAGCTAACACATCAAGGCATCCTGGTGATTAATGAGTGCAGCCTTAAGGTGTAGCTTACTCTGACTTTGATCCACCTTGAGGGGGAAGGAACACATCAGGGCTGCCTCCAGACTTGTGGAATAAATCCACAGTTAAAGGTAAAAGTGCAGCTTACCTGTTGTGCAGCGACGACTGTCCTGACCTGAAACGCAGCTCTGTAGCTTCCCACTGGAAGCTGCAAGAGCTGAGTCGACATGCGTGGTCATGCGGGTTGAGGCAGCCAATCAGATTTGAGCAGCCCTCCTGCTCTCGTCTTGCTCTTCTCACCATTCTGCTCACACTGGTGGGAAAATTCAAATTTTGTTTCTGCGCAGCGAATGTCCTTAGATCAGCATTAAGGTAAGTAGTGATCGGATAATGCGGCGCCATGACGATGCATCAATTGTCATGTGTGACGCCCCGATCACAACTACGCATTCCGCTGTACAGTATAAACAAATCTGGATGCAGCCCACCCATGTGAGTAGTTAGTTATTTTCTGAATTAGTGAATCCGAAGGTGGGTTTTCTGAGCTGGGTGATGCAGAAGGAAAACTTCTTGTCACTTTGCTGATATATTATCTTATTTTAAGGCAGACAGAAGATGGATTCAAACTTAGGTATAATTCAGCCTTCAAATTAAGGGAGGAAGGCTAATAAAATAAGGCTTCTGAAACTGTGTGTTATGACCAATGTCGTGGAGACTATAGCCACATTCTTTTTAAAAATAGTTTATTAAAATGCAAATTTTGAAGGAAAGTGAGAACTAGATTTTCCAAGGACCTACTAACTGAAAAATCCACCAGACAGTGCTAATTATTAGTGCTTTCTCACAAATATCCAAGGCCACAAAAGTATGTTATTTGTGGTTATATGTAAAAAAGCAGTGGCATCAGAAGGTGGATTGCAAGTAAATAAGACTTAAAAAGAGTAAACTTGTGAGAATTTACATAGATTGCTTTGGCATGAAATCTTTAAAAAAGAAAAGCTGATTAGGAAGTATGAGACATGTTCATTCCAGCTGAAGTGATGTGTTCAATATTTTTAATGAACCTTTGAAGACTAAAAACCTGCACTTTGGTTTTCTTCTGTGATGCTTTCTATTCAAATCTCCTAAAATGTCAAATTAGATGCTGTTGGAAACTCTATTTCTGTCTTAACATACTTGGGCCTGAGGTCTGGAACAGGGATGTGCATGAATATTCAGTACCTATTCGTGCAAATTCTGACATCCATGGCCAAATCAAAAAGGGCAATGGTTCTCGACCTTCCTAATGCCACCACCCCTCAATGCAGTTCCTCATGTTGTGGAGACCCCCAACCACGGGGGAGGGGAAGCTGGGAGGTGGGAGGGGGGCAGCGCTAGACTCGTTGTGACCCCTCTGAAAGGGTAGTTTGGCCCCCAAAGGGGTCACGACCCACAGGTTGAGAACCACTGAAATAGGGGCTACATTCGTAGGCCCTGTTCGTCCACATATTGAACTATCTGGTATTCATTGAAGCTTCTTCCCTTTCCCCCTGGGCCTCCCATCCCTCCCTGCGGCCCCTTGTAGCCCCACTTACCTTGCTGCACTGCTCCTGCATGCCTTCGTCTTCGGCCTTCTGGGTTCTCTGCATGCAGCTCCCACTGCGTTGCACGATCCCCGGAAGGCGTTTTTCAGCCTCTGGTGCTTTGTCAGCCTCCATAGAGTGCCAGAATAGGCCTGGAGGCACCACTGTGACCTCCACAAAGCTTAGGGCAGAGTGCCAGATGGGAAGGTGAGACCACAATGGGGTCCCAAGTCCTGTTTTGGTGCTCTTTGGAGGATGAAACAGGCCTGGTTTTGTGTCGCACAATCCCAGGATGGGGAGCTGCTTTTGCAAACCTGGAGATGCTTCTTTGGTTGCTGAAAACCATTGAAATAGGCCCAGGGGCACTTTGGCAGCCTCTGCAAAGGCAAGGGGATGCCCTGGTGTGGAAGGGGAGGCTGTGATGGTGTCCCTGGGCCTATTTTGGTGCTCTTCAGAGGCCGAAAAAGCACTTCCGGCTTTGTGTGTGTAATTCTCGTCCGGGGATCGCAATCCCTGGATGGAGAGCTACCTGTGCAGACCTGGAAGCACCTAGGATGAAGGCACGTGGCAGTGACAACAGGTGAGTGGGGGGGGGTCACTTCATATGACGCCCCACCTCTGTGGGGACAGGATCTGGCTGAATTTTCCCACATTTAATTTGTATCGAATCGAATGTGGGCTGTTGGCTTCTCCTGGTCTAGAATTCTTGGAAGCCAAAATTTGATTATATAGAATAATTGTGATTTAATGGCTATGGGGAAATTACTTTCCCCCCTTAAATTTGAATTACTCTTCTATTTGTACAGGCTGGCATTGAAAAGATGGGATAATTAACAAGACTGTTGGACCAAGATGTTGGGAATCTGGATCCAAATTCCCACTCGACCGTGGAGCTAAGCTAGGTGACCCTGCTTATATCTTTGGACTGTCTGCACGAGCATTTCAAAAATCCACTCAAAATTGGCTTAGAAGGGTAGCATGGGGCAGCTAGTGTTCCCATTTCATCTCTGATCCACATTGAAGTTCAGGAAATACGTTGGAAGGGGGTTTTCTGGCTGTTAATATGGATTGCAAGTGGAATGGGAACACTAGCAGTGTGTGGCAGGTACTGCTTCTAAGAGTCTTTTGAGTCCCCTTTTTAACGGGACTTGGGAACACGCTACCTGATAGGGTCAACGTAGGAGAAAATGAGGCCTGTCCACCATCTTGATGTCTTTTTTTTTGGAAGAAAAAGACAGCGGCATAAATACTAGGCTTTTCTATTGAAATTAAACAGCAGATATTAGAATTTGATTTGTGAATTTAGAGGCATTTTAGATATGGCCTCCAAGTGTGATATTGGTGAAAGTGGTACTGGACCTGTGAAACCTTGAACCGAGAAAGACTTCTGCTCTACCACTGGTACTTTGTAGTGCTCTGTTATGGCTGCTACTAGGGATGTGCATGAATATTTGAAGAAATTCGAAATTCGATCGAATTTGTCTGAATTTCGGCATTCGAATCAAACGTCCATACTGTAGATTTGAATTTAAATATTGAAATGAATTTCAAACTTTGAATCTATTTGTTCAAATTATTCGGACATTCATATGTACATGATGTGTACTTGCATGTGGGCATCTTTCCCACATCCGTATGCATTTGTACGGATCCATACAGGACGAAAATGGGTTCCGTACGGGATAACTACGGGATGCATATATATTTATTTCTATTTCTATCCCGCCCCATACCTGAAGGACTCTGGGCGGGTAACAACGGATCAAACAACATATTTAAAAATATACTAAGAACAAAAAACAGATTAAAACATATTAAAAACATATTAAAAACACAATACAAATTAAAACAAGGTACTTGGTTAAAAATTCTGATATAATATGGATGTGTACAGATGGATGTGTACAGATGCCTATGCGATGTGTACGGGTGCATACAAATGTCGACATTCGTAAGTGCAAATTTGGATCGAAAATTCAAACGAATAGATTTGAATTTGCTTAATTCGAATCGAATTTGGGTAAATTCGAATTCTAAAGATTTGAATTGAATTTTTGGATATTTGATTCGAATCAAATCAAATCCCGAAAATTGCATTCATGCACACCGCTAGCTGCCACATTTTGTTTCACTTGAGAAAAAACAACTTTAAAAACACAGTTGACAAAGTTCTGGCTTTTTCTTATTGCAGATGAAACCCTCAAATGCTCGACAAAAGGCTTCTGCTCTTATCACAGAACTCAGTGGGAATACTAGTCCTTCCTCTTCAGTAAGAGAAGAAACAAACTGTAAGTAGCGAAAATAATGGGCTCTATGGCAGTAACTGTAAAAACTCTTTTATCTAATACTATCAGTTCTGTTGAGCTTGCACAGGCTGGAGGCAAAAATGAACCTATTCCAGCGTGTGTTTCCCTCCTCCTCTTCCTCCTAGTGCGGTGATGGCCAACCTATGACACACGTGTCACAAGTGGCACACCAAGTCGTTTTGGGTGACACACATGGCCACCCTGACACCTGGGCGTGTAGTGTTTGCTTGTTCTTGAGGTGTACAAAATACCAACTTTCAATTGAAGATTTAGCAACAAAAGTCACTAATGTAAAGAATTATTTGTTTTTGCTTTTAATAAAATACATATATCAAAAATATAACTTTTTTACTAGAGCCACAAATATCACAAAATTATGGATATTTCTAGAAGTGACATAGAACCCGAGTTAAGCTAGGTTTTCTTGCAAATTTTGACACACCGAGCTCAAAAGGTTTGCCATCACTGTCCTAGTGGGTTACTAAAAGATAATCTAGCCAGATCTTGAACAAGTTGTTGTTAATAAAAATAAAAATCTGTCTCAGCTTTGCTTGACTCAAGGTCTTTTCATGCTCTGCTTTATTCCGGAATATATCCTAGAATGTGGGCCTGTTCTCCGCATGCTAGTGCAGACTATGGCAGGCCCCAGGTGAGAACTGCCATAATCTCCGTTAGCATGTGGACAGCAGACCCCTATCCCAAGGTATAGCCAGTCACATGCCATCTTCACATCCTGTCTGTGCTCCACACTTGCTATTGTTCCCTAGTCAACTCTCTTTTTAATTGAATAAATTGATTGAAAATAAATACATTTTTAAAAATCCACAGCATACCACCTAAAACCATCCCAGGTAGAAGAGCATGTACCACACTTTTAGGATGACAGCTATACACCCATAGAGTGGAGAAACTTTTCTTTATTATTATTATTATTATTATTATTATTATTATTATTATTATTATTATTATTATTATTATTATTATTATTATTATTATTATTATTATTATCATTATTATTATTATTATTATTATTATCATTATTATTATCATCATCATCATCATCATAGAGCAAGTTGACTCTAGGTCACTAAAGCATGTGACTCAGAGGTCACTCAATGCAAGTTGAAGAGAGGAGATGACAGTCAATAGCTCAATATTAGTGGCCCCATTTATGATTATAGTCAGACCCCCGTATCCACTGATTCAGTAACCATGGTTTCAGTTAATCACAGTTACCGCATCAGTCGCCCCACCCCCCGCGGGCGCCATAAGATAAAAACATCTAGAACCAGAAGGCCTAGTTTGACCTCCAAAAGGTCTATTTCGGTCTCCATAGAGCGCTGGAATAGGTGTGTGATGCCACAGGCACCTTTCCCAAAATGTAAGGGTTTGTGCGGGAGGTGGGCAGGAGGCGTTCGGTGGCATCACACGCCTATTCCAATGCTCTCTGGAGGCCAAAATAGGCCTTTCAGAGGCCACAGACGCACCTCTGGTTCTGGGGTTGCACAACCCCAGAACTGGAAGGCCTGTTCACGATTATCCAGAACTAGAAGTAATTTTTTCTGGGCATCATGAACCTGATCCAAAACAAGTTCTTTTCAAAAATGAACTCTGTCAACCCTTCTGTTGCTTTAGATCTGCTTCTTGTGAGCCAGTTTGGTCTAGCGGTTAAGGAGTTGGACTCTTATCTGGGAATACCAGGTTTGATTCCACACTCCTCCACAAAGCCAACTGGGTGACCTTGGGCTAGTCACAGCTCTCTTTCTGAACTTACACAGCCCCATCCACCTCACAGGGTGTCTGTTGTGAGGAGAACAGAAAGCTTTGTCAGCCACTTTGACTTCCCTTAAATGGGTGAGAAAAGCCAACTCTTCTTCTTCCTCCTCCATGAAGCCAGCTGGGTGACCTTGGGCTAGTCACAGCTCTCTTTTTGAGCTCTCACAGCCCCACCCACCTCATAAGGTGTCTATTGTGGGGAGAAGAACATAAGCTTTCTCAGCCACTTTGAGTCTCCTTAAATGGGTGAGAAAAGCGGGGTAGAAAAGCCAACCCTTCTTCTTTTTCTTTCTGGGTTGAAATATAAGTTCTCAGGCGTAATGAGGCCCTAAATCTTAACCAACAACTCACGCACCTTTGAAAATGTGAGAAGACATCAGCAAAGTGGCACACAGTTCTCCTTCTACATCATTTAACCCGGAAAATCCAACTTCAGGTTAGATAATGTAGAAGGAAAACAGTTATTCATTCTGTTGTAGGGGTGTGCATGAATGCAATTTTTGGGATTCAATTTGAATGGAAGATTTGAATCGATTTAAATGTTTAAAATTTGAATGTATTCACATTCGAATCAAATACATTCAAATATATTTGTTCGAATCTTCGATTCATATTTGAACATACAAATGTTGACAATTGAATGTGTCTGTATGCATCCATACGCATTTGTAGACAACCTGTTTTTATCCCGTATGCATCCTGTTTTCGTCCCATACGTATCTGTACAAATGCATATGGATACAAATAAGATGCGTACGGATACGTATGTAATGTGTATGTATCTGTACACCTACGAATGTCCAAATAATTCATAGGAAGGATTCAAAAATTCATGTGAATGTTAAATTTTGAATTTATAGACTTTTGATTTGAATTCAAATGTCTCAATTTGATTGAATTTGATAGAATTTCTAATGTTTTGAATATTTGTGCACATCCCTGCTCTGGTGATGCATTTTCTTACTTTCAAGGTGGATTAAAACCTAGGTGAAGAAAGGTCTCAGTGGTAACAGGAGAAAGTCTTCACAGTTTGAAACAGACTAGAAGCTAGCAGAGAGATGGATTCTGCAGACTTCATACAAACAGCCTCATTCAAAATGTGTCACTGGACCTGCCACTCAAAGCCTTAGTAGCAACAGCTGGATCCACAGCTGCAACTCTTATCCATAAGTAGCTGCATCCAGAACAAATATACCAGCCTGGGAAGATGAGACACACACACCCTCCTACCGCACCCCACTGGGACTGGGCTCCAGTTTGTTGATGTTCATTTGGTTCATGACTAATGGCAAGAAACAATTTAGGTCTTCTACTATGAACCTTGAATCAGAGAAGAGGGAGGTGGACATCAGGCAGGCTCTTGTGCTTTACCAAAGTCCAGATGTCAGACGATTTTCATGAGTCTTCAATAGCAAGCATGGAGAGTCATAATGAATCATCACTGGCCTTCTAATGATTCCCAGTAACAATCCAGCTAGCCCATCTAGTAGGATACTATGGTCCAAGTCATTTGTTAGGGCATGTCTCCATGGTGCTGGATCAGGTTTCCTTGCAGGTTTCTCCTGGCCTCAGGCAGCTTTGGAAAGAGGTTTGACAACGTCATTGTTGGTCATATGTTATCCACAAGGCTGCCGTGTTGAAGGCTTTTTCACCTGACCTTAGAGGATCTCCTCACCCTCTGTGTGCAGGCACAGAACATTGAGAACAGTGGGTAAGAAGCAGCTTTGGAGGTGCTTTTCATGCGCTGAATTTTTTGTGCCTTGGAAGAAGATTGAAATCCTACCATGTGCCTCCACGCCTCTTTGGTATGAGGTGCTGTGGAGATGGGCAAACTGAAGTTTCAATGCCATGTGCAGACAAAGGCCCTTTCTGTACTGAGCCTTATTCTGAATTGTTCCCTGGAATAAGGGACCTGCCACAGGCATGCTGATGTAGGCCCAAGCAGGTCTCAGGCAAGGCTGCTGTATTCTGCACCAGTGTGTGGATGGCCGGGTCCCAATTCTGGGATAAAATCCACCATAAGGCTTAGTGGAGAAAGATCCTCTGTTTACACAAGATAGAGGGGAATTAACAAGGTTGTATTTGCCTTTTTCTGACACAGTTCATCGATCAGGCTAGACAAGACAGTTCCTGAATGAAAAGCAGCCCTAAGTGTGATGAATCTGGACCACTGAACTTCTCCACTTATTTTTTTTATCATTTGTATTTCTATATCCGAAGGTCTCAAGGCTGATAACAACATTTAAAATCAGACATATATTAAAACAACAACAGTATATATTAAAATAATAACAGTGTCTGTAAAGTGGGAAGCAACAGTATATTCCCATTTAACCAGGGCAAAGAAATGCGTCTTCACTGCCCTCCTAACATATAAAAGTGAAGGGGCCTGATGCACCTCAAGGAGGATACTATTCCATCACTAGGGGCCATCACTGAGAAGGCCCTCTCCTGGGTGCCCACCTCTTTTACTACTGAAGGTGGTGGGACAACCAAGAGGATATCCCCGTCAGATCTTAAGGCAGGGCAGGTAGATATGGAAGAAGCCATTCCTTATGTGGCAGAGGAGCTATATTTTGTCATTTTATACAGTTATATCTAAATGGGACATGTTTTCATTTTGAATAATTGTAATGTTGCATTAATGAAAATAATTGTTTAGGGAAGGATTGTAGCATATGCTTTGGCATATGAAAGGCCCTGTTTTCTGTCTCAGCATAATGTAGTTTCCTGAGTGTAAACTTCTCTGAACTTGTTTTTATTCAAGAGAGAGTTGCACAGCAAACACCTAGTGAAGGGATTTGCCCAAGGGAGAATTGCAAACAGATAATGATCCTGCTAATCCTCAAGGTTGAAAAAGATTCTGAGCTCTAATTATTGCAGTCTGGCCTTCCAGCTATGGTTTGGCTGGGCCTCAGGATGAACTCCTTTGTTGTCTCCTGGTCTTTGAACCTTAGCCTCTAGTAGAGATGTGCACGAATATTTGAATGCATTTGAAATTGGATCAAATTTTGACATTCACGTTTGAATCGGATGTCCTTAAATTCAAATGTAAAGATTCGATTCAAATGTCATATTTCGGATCTGTTCGTTTGAATAACCCAGACATTTGTATGTGTATGGGTTCATACACGATGCGTACCTGAAGATCTGCACCTTTCCAGCATCTGTACGCATTTGTACGGATCCATATGGAATGAAAACGGATTGCATACGGGATGCATATGGATGTATATGGATGTGCACAGATGTGTACGGACCTGAGGAAGATGCACACAGGCATCTATGAATGTTGTCGACATTCGTAAGTGGAAATTCAAATGAAAAATTCAAACGAATAGATTCAAATTTGCTTAATTTGAATTGAATTTGGTTAAAGCAAACTTTAAGCATTTGAATTGAATCTAATTTTTGAGTATTTGATTCGAATTGAATCCCCAAAATTGCATTCATGCACATCCCTAGTCTCCAGCTCCATTTGCCAAAGTTATCTATCTATGTTGTTTATATTTTGTCTTCCAAAGAACTCAGAGCTGTGAAAATTATCCTGCTGCCTTCCATTCCCCCACCCACTGTACTAGAATCTTGGAAGATAAATTATGCTGAGAAGCACTGGCTGGTCCAGGGTCACCCATGGAGGATCATGGTCAGGTGGGAATTTGAATTCTGGCATCCCAGACCCTAATCAAGCTCTTTGGTCACTGGACCAAACTTTGTGGCTGTTGTTACATGTGCCAGAACAGGGAAAGGTCATGTAACAGTGCAGTAGGTAATGCTCATCTGCCTGGTGGGCCACATCCTTCAGCTTCAGTAACCAAAATATGTTCTACAAAGCAATATATATTCTATGGAGCAGCTCGAAGCATTCAAACAACTGTGAAGAAGAAGATTAGGCTTTTCTACCCTGCTTTTCTCACCCATTCAAGGTAACTCAAAGCATCTGAAAAGTTTTCTATCTTTTTGAAGTAGGTGGGGCTGTGAGAGCTCAGAATAGAGTTTTGAATAGCCCAAGGTTATCCAGCTGGCTTCATGGAGGAGTTCGGATTCAAACTCTGTATTCCCAGATACGAGTCCAGCTCCCTAACCACTGGAAATAGTTTGGTTACTAACCATGATGGCTGCATATTCCAACCAATATTGGAAGACCAAGTTATTGGGGATCATGTATGAGGAGGTAGATATTGAGCTTACGCTTGGCTTGTAGACTTCTCATACCCGCCTGGACAATTATGGGAACAGGCTGCTGGATGAGATGGGCCTTTGGTCCAATTCTTCAGGATGCTTCTCTTATTTAGATCCCATAGGGCAAGGAGCTACAGATTCAAATTATTTTTTTAAGCATAAGGTGGAGTAAAGCACTAAATAGTTTAATATTGATCTAGTGGTTAGGGAGCTGATCTCTTATCTGGGAATACTGGGTTTGATTTTGCACTCCTCCACAAAGCCAGCTGGGTGACTTTGGGCTAGTCACAGCTCTCCTTCTGAGCTCTTACAGCCCCACCTACCTCACAGGGTGTTCTGTTGTGGGGAGAATAGAAAGCTTTTTTAGCCACTTTGAGTCACTTAAATGGGTGAGAAAAGTGGGGTAGAAAAGCCAGCTCTTCTTCTATTACTACGAAAAGTGTCAGTTTTTTTTTAAAAAAAGATTGCAACAATTGATAATTACAGTGATCCCCTTTCACCTTTGATCAACAGCTTGGTAGGTTTTTAAAATGTTTTGAACATCTCCTGCACCTGTCTGGTCAAAGGCATCAACATGAAGAAAGAGAATCTTGCAGTTCCTTCTTCCCACATGATGTATCTTTCAGTTAATGAAGGATTGTCAAGCAAACCACAAGATGGCGCTCAAACCAAAATAGTGAAATAGAAGGTTTGACACTTGGAGGGCTTCAGATATGAGCTAAAAACCCCAAGTGTCCTGGGTCTATATTACAACTGCCATACATATCTGTGGTATTTGCAATATAATCCAAGGTTATTTGCTTGAAACCATGTAATATCACTATTATGGGATATAATGGGCAATGACATTGTATTCCCCAAACCTGATGACTGGTGAGCACCCTGACTCGCTTCCAGTAGGCCCAAATGATGCTATCATGAAAGGAGCTCACCAGACATTGAAGTCAACCCGGGAATGCCCTCATGTCTTGTGGAAGGTTATGAGAAACTGTTGCGGGATCTTGTTTAGATTGCAAGTTACCTCTTGCAGCCTGGAGGCAGCCTTCCTTGTAGCATGCATTTGTGTATCTGAGTGGTGAAAAGATGAAGAGCTACAGTTTCAGGCCCACTATAAAAGCTATCTTGGGAGTGTAGAACTGTAGCTATACTGACAATTGAATATGCTTCAGTAGAGATGCTTATGAATATTTGTAAAATTTGAAATTCAGCTGTATTCGAACATTCAAATTCAAATCAAATGTTACGATATTAGTATGCTAATGTTCGAACGAATATGAATGTTGCCGGACATTCATATGAATACAGTATATTCTGGCGTATAAGACTACTTTTTAACCCAGGAAAATCTTCTCAAAAGTCGGGGATCATCTTATACGCCAAGTGTCGTCTTCTTATACAGCGAGTATATCCCAAACTCTATATTTTAACTGGAAAAGTTGGGGGTCATCTTATACGCCCAGTCGTCTTATACGCCGTTCATTAAGCTGGGGAAACATCAGTTTTCCAGAGTATGTAAGTTCCATAAATATGCACAGAGACCCAGACAGCATAAAGTGGGACCAGTAAAACCAAGGTTCAAATTTCCCTTTGGCCATGTAATATGTGGGACGGTCATAAACTAGAGGAGCCTCCTTCACCTTATTTATTTTGCAGGCTTCATTGAGTTTTTGGGAGAAAGGCTAAGATTTTAAAAAGAAATCTAATAAGCTACGGCTGCTCAAACAATGGCCCCATGGATTTTGCTGAGCTAAAGGAGACACAAGCCACACCCACTTTGACCGCTGGGAAGGGTTGATGGCAGCTGTAGTTGGCCATGCTTCTGGAGTGTGATAGTCTGATGGGTGCTGCAATGTGACATGGCAAAACAAGCTGAAGAAGCCAAGCACTTGAGGGGCATAGAGAGTAGGGGTGTGTACAAATGAAATTTTTGATATTTGATTTGAATATTTGAATGTCCAAATTTGTAAGAATAGAGAAAAAACTAATGTGTTAAAATTTAAACTGATTCAGATACATTTGTACCTATTCGCATGAATATTCAACGAGAATTTGATGATACGAATGTTGACAACATATCAAATGATATTCGAACCAATTCAGATACATTTGTATCTATTCATATGAATATTCAACAAAAATTTGATGATATGAATGTCGACAACATATCAAATGATATTCGAAGCAATTCAGATACATTTGTATCTATTCATATGAATATTCAACAAGAATTTGATGATACGAATGTCAACAACATATCAAATGATGTTCGAACCAATTCAGATACATTTGTATCTGTTCATATGAATATTCGACAAGAATTTGATGATACAAATGTCGACAACATATCAAATGATATTCGGACCAATTCAGACACATTTGTATCTGTTCATATGAATATTCAACAAGAATTTGATGATACGAATGTCGACAACATATCAAATGATATTCAAACCAATTCAGATACATTTGTATCTATTCGTATGAACATTCAATAAGAATTTGATGATATGAATGCCTACAACATTCATATGCATCCGTATTCATCTGTACATACGTATCCATATGCATCTATTTTGTATCAATACGTTTGTGTACGGATACGAATAAGATGTGTATGGATACGTATGTAATGTGTACATATTTAATGTGTGCAAATTTGGTTCAAACTTGATTTGTTTGTATCAAACAGTTCAGTTTGAATTGGTTCAATGTGAACTAAACCAGCAAAAGTGGCTGGTTTGGTTCAAACTGAACCAGGGTTGCTCAGTCAAAGAGAAGCGTTTGATCTGAACCATTTGAGTTCAGTTGCATCTTATCTTTTAAATATGGCTTTGTTCTTGTACCTCCGGTGGATTTTTAAAGTTTAACCTCAAACTGTTTGTGAACTGTTTGACTTTGGTACTAGATCACAAATTTTAATGAATTTGAACTTGAGTTTGCGCACATCTTTAGCTGCATCTTGAGGCTAGTTTAACCTCAAACTGTTTGCAAACAGTTTGACCTTAGTCCTAGAACACACTAGGAGCTTTGAATGAATTTGAACCTGTTTGTTGAGATCGTTAGTTGCACTTTGAGCCTAGTCTATCTGAAGGACCACCTTCTCCCTCTTCAAACCGCAATTTGATTTAGATCAAGGCAGCTTTTATTGCAGATTGCCTGGGGCTGTCAGGAACTGGAATCTCAGACATTTGGAAGACACAGTATTGGTTGCTCATCTTTGGATACTGCCAGACTACAACTTCTAATATTTCACATAATGGTTCTAGGTGCCTAGACTAATCAAGAGAAATTGGTGAGCCACAGGTCTGGATGTTGACTTTCAAGCATCATTGGCGGTTGTTCTCTAGATCTTACTGCCTTCTATGATCCAATATGATCTGAATCAGGAGGGCTTTTCTTATTTCTTTAAAATATTTAATTTAATTTAATTTGATATTTATATACAACAACCATTCACGAACTCAGGGCAGTTCACAAAAGAAAATATTAAAAAATGCAAGGAAAGGACAGAGAGGGAGAGAGAAAAAGGGAAATTCTAAAATATACCATAAAAACCAGATTAAAATGACAATCACAAATTACAGGAGCTTCACATACCAAATATAATTACCAGAAAATAACCTTTTGGTAAGGTGGGTTACTGTCATAGCCTGACTTAACAGAGTGATTGGAAAGACATCTTTTTAAATGTGTAGTAGCAGATTTTTGGAACATCCCTTCCAGAAATATTTACTTAATGCTTCCAGTGATGCAATTCAGGTGCCAGCTAATGATTGTTCTATATTTTGATACACTTAAGGATGCCTATTGCTTATTTGCCTTCTATTTTAGCATTTTTTTTAAAAAAAAAGAGTTCCAAAAATACTGATAGCTGGTTTGAGCACAAGCAGTAGAAAAGAGGAGCAGAGACCATTTAAACAAGATGTGCAAATTATGTAGGTATCTGGTCTGTCTTACAAGGTTGGCAGAACTGTCAAGATAATGTAGAAGCATTTTAGATGCAAAACAGAAAAGTGCTGCATAAATGTTTGTTCTGCAGTGAAATACAGACGTTCAGACTTGGCCAGATGGCTGGTTTGGTGTGTTGATGAAAACAGCAATCCTCCTTTTCACCTCAAGGGGGAAGCACATGCTTATAAACCTTCCTGGTATGCACTTTCCCAGCAGAAGCTGTTCTGGCTTCTCTCTTTTGGGTCATCATGGCCTGTTAACCCCATCTAAGCTCTGTTTCGGTTTCATTTCCTTTTATCACTAGCTGAACAGAGATCTCACAGCCAAGGAAGTGAAGTATATTGAAATAGAGGAGGGGGGAAATTTTGCCTTTGCAGTACAGCAAAAGGCTCAATTCTTGCTGGCATAGAATGTCCATATTCTTCTACATTCAACAACAGGAAAGATGGAACTCTTTCTCTATTTTCTGATCATTTCATCAAAGAAACTTGAAAGCTCTGAAAGAAACTCACTCTGCTCTCAGAGAAATACAATTTATGTAGATTAGCCGGTTATTTACAGAGCTCCACCGTATATTTGCAACACTTTGCAGAGTTTCGAAAGGATGTGAACAGAGAGAAAACCCCAAATATTAGGTTGTTCCCCTGAAGAAATGTATCTGAGAGTATATGATAAAGTCAGCTGGTTGACAATACCTTGGCCCTCATATTAGAATAAAGGCAAGTTAGGAAACTATTAATTAAAACAGAGAAATTAGACGAGAAGGGGTGAGGGAGGAATGACCTTCAGATGGAATGGAGAGATAGAAGAAGAAGAAGAAGAGTTGGCTTTTCTACGCCGCTTTTCTCACCCATTTTAGGGGACTCAAAGTGGCTGACAAGGCTTTCTGTTCTCCCCACAACAGACATCCTTTGAGGTAGGTGGGGAAGAAAGCTGTGACTAGCCCAGGGTCATCCAGCTGGCTTCGTGGAGGAGTGTGGAATCAAACCTGGTATTCCTAGATAGAAGCGTGATTGCAAACCTGAAACCTACACACAGGTAAAAATGTCTCTTCAAAGAGGAAGAAGAAATTGTGGGATCTTCTTTAGATCCCACAGTCAACTCTCTGCCCCCACCCCCCACCCCACCCCATCCACCCCGGCAGATGGAAGGAGGCAATTCCAGGGCAGTCCTGTTCCCCTGATGCCAGCAAGTACCCACCCAATTCCTTTAATTGCTTTTTCCCTTGGGTTTGCTAGTATCTGGGTGTTTTGCAAAAGGTAAGTGACTATATTGATATCAATAATTACAAGAAATCCAGTGTTGTTGCTGGATTTATTGCAATGTTTATTTTCTGGGATACTGCCTCAATATCCTGGGGATTATATTGGGACTGCTACAGATACGTGTGGCAGACCCAATATAGTCTTGAAAAAATCTAGGTTTTTAGCCACTTCTGGAGGGTGGTTGATAAAGAAGAGAAGGGCGATCAGCCATTTTTAAGACAATGAAGAGTTGTAGGCCCTACTCACATTTGGCAATGGGACACTTTTAGCTTTAGGGAAGCAAAACGGTAAGTGGGTTTCCATCCCTTTGTGATTTTTCTCCTGCTTGTGTAAATCTCCTACAGGGACTGCATCTCGCTGCAAGCCATTTGCACAAACTTTGCGTAGCTTGTGTACAACTTCTCCCTCAACGCTTTCAGATCTGGAACTGAAAATTGACCAAATTTACACATAACTGGTTTGGAACATGGAGAGGGGTTATAAACATGCCCTTAGGTTAGTCATGGTACCTTTATTAATCCATTTTTAACCCCCATTGGCATGACTGGGGTGAGTTTGTACCCAAGCCAAGTGAAACCATAATTTTGTTTGTGTGTGCAACTTAAAAAGTCTGTTTATGTATTAGAAATTTACAATATCAGGAAGGACCGCTCCCAGGGAGAAATTACTGCAGGAATTAGGCCAATACCTTGGCTGGAGAAATGAAAAACAATTGGAATTCAGAACGATTCTGTCATGCGTAAATGCCATATTTTTTATTTGTACTGACAAAGGTTAAGCAATACATCACACTTAATCTTGAAGGAGGTAGCAGAGATATAAGCCATATAAAAGATGTAAAACATAAGGTAAAAAGAACTGCCTGATTGAACATTATTTAAAGAATGTCAAGATATGGCATGATAGTTGCACCTTTTGCTTTTTGGCCAAATCTTCATTCTGTCCTACCACAGTGGCAGCGGGGCTGGCTGGAGATGGTAGGGCAGATGGTGGAGAGGTTTACAAGAGATGGAACATGGGGTAAGAACAGGGCAGAATTAATTGTAAACAGAAGGTTGCAATCCTGTGCTTACTGAAATAAAATTATACATCTCTGAAGTCAACCATCTCTGTATTGTTTAACATGGAGGATCCTACAGAGGGATGTTACAGGCAGGATCTTGGCTACTAAGTGTGGTAGGGTGTTCCCGCTTTGTCCTTATGGACCAGCTACCTCTGCTACTACTTAAATCCTGATGACCAAATCATAGCACTTCTCAGAGCCCCCTCTCTCGCTGCTTAACACCAAGGTTGCCTCCAGATGGCAAGAGACAATGTGGGATCTAACGAAGACATGAAGAGCCATCACAAGCTTATCTTTCATGTCTGCCAGCAGCTTCTGAAATGAACTCGCTTGGGGCTACAGGAAGCCAGCCAAGTGTCTGCCCACTTCCTCTTGTTTTTCATACAAACATGAAGGTAAGGGAGAACTATTACAAAAGTCCAGACATGGTTACCAGATTTCCCATGAGAGCCAAATTATGAGGTATTGACTCAATCACCTGGAACTATATTGGGACACTTTATTTCTGGTTTTCACAACAGAGCCTGTGTTCCCATGCAATAATAAGTCTGCTGAAAATCTTCTTTTGCCACGGAGCGGTCCCATGCACAGCTTTAATCTGGGTTTCCAGCGCCGCTAATGGGGAAAACCCGCTTTAAAAAAATACCTGTTTAAAGCAGTACTTTCTGGAAGACGTGGGTTTTCAGCGCAACATTTTCCATGGGATTGCTCCGTGGCAAAAGGGGTGGGGATTCTCTCCCAGGTGAGAATTGCCGGCCGGAGAGATCATCTCTCTCTCTCTCTGTCTCTCTTTTGCCTGTCATCCAGCCAGCGATCTATGCAAACAGCGATCTAGGCAGGCATGTTCTCTTTGCTGTTTCTCTTTCCAATCCCAAAGAGAAACAGCAAAGATACATTGTGATGAATTGCTTCCACGAAAGTGAAAGTGTAAAAGAGCTGACTGGGTGGAGATCTTGTAAAGAGTGCCGGATGCAGTCTTCGCAAGCAGGGGAGACAAACAGAGAAGTTTTAAATTTTTCTTTTGGTCTTTTTGAAGGAAAGGATTGCAGGATCACTGGCTGGGGGGGAGGCGTTTCGGCAGCTGGAAATTCCTTCCGCCCGATCACCCAATGAAACAGCGAGGGGCGGGGAGAAAAAGATGCGGGTAAACAAAACACGCTTCCTTGGGGACGGTCTGTTCATTTTAAATGCGTGTTTTGCTTACCCCCTTGGGAACGCTTAAATCCGGATTGAACCCGCTTTTCTTTAATCCACTTCAGTGGAGGGGCAATAGAGATACAAATTAGTACCATAGGAACGCACCCAGAGTGCTGGAATTTCTATTTATTGTTTCAAGGCATTTATTGGTTGACTTTTATTTTGGTACTTTTGACACTTTTGACCTTTCTCATCTCTTTTTTTTCAATATAGTGCTAGGACAACTGCAGGCTTTATCCCCTGTCTGGAAGTACTCTGAAATATTTTGCCAGATTGCTCTGTGAATGCCATGCGAGCTATAGAACTACTGAGATATTTATGTCTGTTCCACAAAGAGAAAGACGGAAGGGCCAGTCATGTATAAAATGTGCCTATGCTTATTGGTATGTTGAACTACTTTGCTATTACATACATAAAAACACAAAACATCACTCCGTGGTGGGGAAGATTATGACTATGTGGACTTAGCGCCTGACACCTGCCTGGTTCATCAACTATCCACATGTGGTGGGAATGGCTGTAACTCAGCTGCAGACCATCTGTTTTATATCCAGAATGTCTCAGATCCAACCCCTATCCTCCCTCTGGGCAAAGGCAGGGGCAAAGCAATTCTCTATCTTTCCCCAAATAGCCACACATTGAGGTTTAAGCAGTGCCCAGGGCTCAAACCTGACCCAAGGGCATCATTTACCTTTACCTGGTTGTGAGAGATGCTTATTGACAACAGAATATAAAAGGAAGTTGTGCCACAGGGCCCAGTCAGAAAAGCAATATCTGTAGCACCCGTACTCTGAATGGATTGATTCTTCGTTCGTAAGGTACCTTCCTTGCCAGTCACCTTGCCCTGTTTGGTCTAGAGGTTAGGGAGCTGGATTCTTATCTGTGAATACCAGGTTTGATTCTGCACTCCTCCACAAAGCCAGCTGGGTGACCTTGGGCTAATCACAGCTCTCTTCTGAGCTCTCACAGCCCCACCTACCTCACAGGGTGTCTGTTGTGGGGAGAGGAATAGAAACCTTGTCAGGCACTTTGAGTCCCCTTAAATGGGTGAGAAAAGTGGAGTAGAAAAACCAACTCTTCTTCTTCCTCCCTGAAGCTAGCTGGGTGACACTGAGCTAGCCACAGCTCTCTTCTGAGCTCTCATAGCCCCACCTACCTCACAGGGTGTCTTTTACGGGGAGAAGAATAGGAGCTTTGTCAGCCGCTTTGAGTCCCCTTAAATGGGTGAGAAAAGTAGGGGAGAAAAGCCAACTCTTCTTCTTCTTTGTCTTCTTCTTCTTCTCTACCACCTACACCCCCTCCTTCCTCTTTTAGTCAATTCGCATTGCTGAAGTTAAAGAAAGACTAGGGCTTTTTCTGCATTTACCTGGTAATTTGGATCAAGGAGACTCATAGTCTGCATTGTCTGCACAGGACAAATGGTAGCCTGGTGGATCAGATCTGTACTAAGGATGCAGTAATCTGGATTAGTGGTGGACCCAGTAAATCAGTATCACAGCTGTACTAGTGCAGTTTGATCTGGAACAAGGATGGGACATTTGCCCATGGAAGGAACTAGGAAGATCATGGGCATGGTATCAAGGAACGTGTGCTGTGATGGTGTGATCATGAAGACACAATGGTGACTTTGCATCATCTGTAAAGCTACTTCTCATCCATGATGGGGACACGGGCCAATTTCATTGGGCTTGGGAGGTCCTGTCACCCATAGTTCACACCTACTGGTATGGAACCGAGCTTAGGCAATCTGCATTGCGTCTCTCTTTAGAACGTTTTTGCCACCAACCATCCTACTTAATGCAGATGCCTCTGCCTTTGGCTGTCTTGATCAAGCTAACCCGCATTCACTAATCTGGATTAAGGGCAAAAAGTGCAGAAAAGGTCTAGGATAATGTTATTCAAATTTGCAAATGCTACCTGTGACTACTATGAAACTAAGTGAGATCCTGCCTCTTCGCCAGCCTTGTACAAACAGTGAGTGTGCTTGCATGAAAGTGATGAAAGTGTGCTTGCTCTCCCTTGCCGTAATTTAAGCACTGTCTAGCATGATAATGCAAAGGGAAGCTACTATTTCAAATATGCCAACATGCTATCTTTTCTTTGGGTCTTGCCACCTAGGGTTTTGAAGGAAGAAACCAATCTTCCTTCCCCAACTCTCATTGTTCCTCTGTCTTCATCTTTGGGTGAATTCCAAACTCTCGCCCTCTTCTTATATCCCCCGAACCTCTCCTTCCCCAAAATCACCAATCCACCTTCCCTGCCAAGATGGCTTGATTAAAAAGCCGCTGCTCCTGGAATAGCTGCACAGCTGGTGATCCCGTCAGCACCCCTGAGCAGAAAGTCACTGAAGATTAAAATCTTCAATTAGCAGGACTGTGAAGCCGGCAAGAAATGCAGCACATTCCGAAGCTGGGAACACCTTTGTGGGGTTTCTTCTGCGTGGGATGTTGGGAGTAATCTCACTCTTTGGCCTTCTGTAAGACCTGCATCTTCCATTTTATCTCATTCTTCTCTTTTCATTATTACTCCCCATGCAGCTTTTTTGTCCTGGTTTAGTCCTGTTTGGACTATTTTTGGGGACTGTTTTTAATCCAAATTGAGTGCTCGTCAATTAATCTGAATATAGCTGTCACCATGCAGCTTGTTTAGTCCTGGTTTAGTCCTGCTTGGACTATTTTGGGTCTATTTTTAAACATAAAAAACAGGACTTTTAAATCCCTCCCCTCCTGTGCAAACCCTGCCTGCAATAAAGGCAGCAAAAGGCAGTATTAAAATTAGTTTCTATATATTTCACACACCTCCCTTTGGAGATTACCAGCAAATGGGTGCTCAAGTAGATCAGTGAAGGATTGAACCCAGCACAATGAAATGTATCCTTGCAAAGAATTTAAAAGTATTTCAAGTATTTAAAAGTATTGCAATGCTTATGACATATATCTTTCCTGATAACAATACAAAAAGATACTAATGTTTCCAGTGAAATTGTTTTAAAAGGCAAGCAGCTCTCCCCCCTTTCTACCCTTTTCAAATGGGGCTCCAGCATTGGGAGCCTAGCAAGGGAGGAGGGGAGCTTTGCATTTGTAAAAAACCAACCACAGCTGACTGCCATTGGCCAGAAGACTAGACCCCCACCCCAAGTAGCCCGGGACTGTCCCTATGTGGGGGAAAATAAGCAAACTCTGTTCCAAAAAGGAGGGTCCTGTTTTCCTCTGGATTTAGGCAGGATAGTCCCCATAAATTCAGGGAATAAGAAATATATTGTTGTTCCGCTTTACCAAGTTCACTGAATGCATTTTCATTCTGAAAGTATGGAATTCTATATGCAACCACACTTTAGGTTGAAATTTGGGGGGATTCAGATTTAATTTTGTGTGAATCCTATTTCAATTTGTCATTGGGCTCCCATTTCAGATATCAGGAGCATGGTGAAATTTTGTCTCCCTTTCCAAAGGATTCAGTGAGCCCATGCTCTCAGGAAGCTAATTCTCATGAATCTAAATCATATTTCAGGCCCGTCCCTTTTGAAGCATAGGGACAGTTTTGTTATGAGCTACCTTCTTCATTGATCGGCATGAAATTTAAAACTGTGGCCTCAGTGTACCAAACACACAGATCTGAATGGGAGCCCATGAATTCTTTGAATGCTAGGCTGCAGCCTAGATAGTAATTACAGCTGAAATGGATCACTGTAAATTTCTGTGAAGTGAAATGTAGAAATTGAATATTATCCAATGTAACATTTCCCCTTGTATTAAGGACAAACCTATCTTAGATTTATGCCACTGACAAGGAAATGGAGCATCTAAATCTTGCAGGAATTGCACATATTTTGCAGTTTTACTGTTGCAGGAAAGTAACATTGATAATATAGTTAAATAAGAATATCCAGATAATCTATATCACACCCCTGTTCTCCCCTGCCCTCACATATTAGCCACTTGGAGGGGGAAGGTGTTAATCCAGGAAACTGAGGTTCAAAGATTATGTATAGCAGCTGAGAAACAAGAAGGCTTTTAAAAATTAGATGCAGAGAGGTGAGGCAAAGAAGCTCATGTGAGATGCTTTGGTAAAGGTAGCAAAAGCAAAGCTTAAAGTACACATTTTGGTTTGGAGTCACTAGCTAAAAAAATGTGTTTGCTGACCTCCCTTGGAAGCTTATTCAGATGGATCTGTTGTTGACTTAGCAAACTGTTTCTCTGCTAGAGAACCTACACCGACTCTCACCCCCCTCCATCTTCTCCAGATTCAGCCTTAGCGCTTCGGAGAAGGAAAGCATGAAAATGGGACAGGACGCAGCTGACGAAATATAATAACGGCAACGACCGGCTATGGAAATCAGCCTGCCATGTCTCTTGTGCATACGCACACGCATGCACACACACATTCAGCAGCACCCGAACAGACTGGCATGGAGTATGTTGGCATGGGTTCAGAGATCCCTCCTGTAGCCTCTCTCTGTGTCTCGTTCGAATCAAAGCACAGATGAGCCAATCGTGGCTGGATGAGGAGGGAGCTTGTGCGGCACGTCCTCACCTGCCATTTAATTGGATGTATTTTTAATTAATAGCACCTCAGGGACCAACACGAGACACCGCCGGTCTTTGAATAGGGACAGGGGAGGAATTGGGGAACGTGCAAGGATTGGACCGCAGGGTGCGCTTAGCGGGCAAACACCGCCATCAATCAAGGGCCACTTTGGGCTGTTTGGATGGAGAACAGCATGAAGGGAAATGGATAGCGTTTGTGATGTGCGTATAGGACAGGAAGGGAATCAGAGGGAATAATTTGCCCTCCCTACTTCTAAGGATAAGCCTGGCCACCTGGGAGAGAACTTTTAAGTGCAAAGCAAGAGTTGCAAAACCCATCGACTCCTCTTTTTGCTCCGCACTGATTATATTTTTCAGTCCCATTTAAGGCTTTCTTGAAGCAAATGTGTCAGAAAAAGGCAGGATGCAATTATGCCGGCAGAGTGGGGTGCGGAGGGGAGAGAGATCCAATATACTTAGTAGTGCCTTGTATACATTGAGGAGGCGTTTCAATTCAGGTTTCAGTTGGAATTAAGGAGAGTAAGGCCAAATGCTCCCCTCGTCTAAATGACATATTCAAAATTAGATAGGACAAAAGGAAAGGAAGAAAGAATGCAAAGCTTTGTTTTTTCTTTATATGAACTGTGAAAGAACATGAATGGCAGAGACTGTGCAATTAACCTTTGAAAGAGGCATGCACACACCTTTGGCTTATAAAGCTAACGCATGGGCTCTTTTAATTGTTAACTTTGCAACAGTTGTCACTTATTATATGGCATTAGTGAACTGGGCAAAAATAACAGGCGATCTTGTGGAATAGCCACACGTTGTCTGAAACATAGGGGAGGAAGAAAGTATACCCCTCCTTGCTGAACGACTTCAGCGGTTCAAGATCAGGGGGGAAATCCAGAAATACTAAATATTAAAATGTAGTATTATTTGATCATGTAGAGCATTTAAAAATATTTGTTTTAGGTGCCTTTCCCAGACCAAGTATTTTACCTTTTGCATGTGTTATTGTTTGGAGAATTAAAAAAGGGTCTGATGGTGTTATTGTATCCAGGTGTCTGCTATAGATATTTTGGAATAAAGCATGGATATTCCAGAATATCCATGCTTTCTTCTGGAATATCCAAGTAGAGTGGAATAAGCAAGCAATGTCTAGATCAGTGATGGCTAACCTTTTGAGCTTGGTGTGTCAAAATTTGCAAGAAACCCTAGCTTAACTCAGGTGCTCTGTCACTTCCAGAAATATCCATAATTTTGTGATATTTGTAGCTCTAGTAAGAAAGTTATATTTTTGATATATGTATTTTATTAAAAGCAAAAATGAATAATTCTTTACATTTGCTAAATCTTCAATTGAAAGTTGGTATTTCGTACACTTCAAGAACAAGCAAGCACTACATGCCCAGGTGCCAGGGTGACCAGGTGTGTCACCTAAAAGGGCTTGGCGTGTCACCTGTGACACGCGTGTCATAGGTTGGCCATCACCGGTCTAGATGCAGCTCAAGTGTTTGATTTGTGTGAATGAGGTCTAAATTTTTTAATTGGTGGGTCTCAAGCCTGGCTTGCTACTTATTCTGTTTTCTTGAATTTTAAGTCCATCTACTCCTAACTTTTAATCCAGCTCCAGCCCACTTTCAGAGCGAGGGATGAGCTTTGAGATGGGGCATCCACACACGAAGGAGCTGTTTCCTAACCAGAAACAGCTCCTTCTGTGCAGGAAATCAACCTACGGTGACTACGTGTGGCGCAACCTGCATTGTGCACGCACTTACCTTTACCATGCGTTAAGGTTCCAGCCAGCCCCTTCACACCACCTCCAGGTACTGGAGGGGCACGTGGCACTGTGTGCACCCACATGACATGACATGCAGCCACGTGATGCCATGGTGACACACACAGGCGCTGACACTGGGATTTGAACATGGCTGCTGTCCAGGTAAGTCCTGGCAAGGGTCTTGGAGCATTAGTATGCACCGAGCATCTGCAAATGCAGATGCTTAGTGCATACTTGGGCCCTGGGACAACATTTCAGTAAAATGACCAGTCATTTTCTTTTCACATTATCTATCCCCAAAGGGAATTTTCTGAGCTAGGTTATGCTGAAAGAAAACAGCTTGTCCCTTTCCGGATCTGTTCTCTGCTTCTGAAAGTGGACTGAAGCTGGATTGAAACTTAGTGTGGATGCCGATTTACTATTGGCTATTGAAAAAAATGTACTGTGCACAAGTCAGAGATGCCCTTTTCAGTGAGCTCCATCAAGATTACATGGTAGTGTATAAGCATTGATTCAGAATCAGGTTCTGGCACAATCTAAGGTCAGGAGATTCCTTAGCTGTGACTCAGTATTTTGGCTGCAATTTGTCTCTTCTTTTTCAATAAAGTGGGAATATTGGTGGTTCTGGTGCAGATAAACTGAAGATCAGAAAACAATATATTTCCTTTGAGTTCTTGAAGAAATGTAATAATAATAGCAAATCATGCATGTACTGTATGAAGACTAGACAGTATTATTTATCCAGTGATTCACAACCTTTTATATAAAGCCAATGTAGTATCCAGATTGCTTCATAAGAATAAGACAACGAGAGAAACATCAAGGATAGAGATGCCCAGAGTATGGTCTGAGGGCCACGTGGGGTTCTCAAAACGCTTTGTGGCCCCCTTGTGGTGTTGGTCAAGCCATGCTGATTTTCAATTTCATAGTTCCTGGTCCTACATCAGTTGAAGTTTTCAGCCCTTGGGCAGAAGAAGATTTAGCACCCCTGAAGTAGAAAATCACAGTAATATGACAGGCATTTAGGTTCTGCAGGATTCTTCATCAAGCAAGGGATTATACAAAGCAGAAAGTGATAGGATGGGAAAATAAGAAGCGTTGAATTATAGTTGCCACACCATATAGCTATGCTATTTGCATGACCCTCTGTAATGCAGATGCCCTTTGATGGGCTGATGGCTGTCTAACCCTTTCTGGGTTAGATAGTTTGATAACGTGCTAGGCGGAAATGGCCAAGAGTTCCCATTCCACTTCTAATCCATTTCTAAAGCCAGAAAATGATGCTGTATTGTGGGTTAGAGGTGGGATGGGAAGACCAGCATGTGGATGCTGCCATCTCTTAAGTTATTTGGGGACACTTTTTCTCTTACTGTGCAGATGCAGCCTGTGTGTGCATGTGTGTGTGTGTGTGTATTTTTCATCCATCTCCCCTGATTTTAATCATCTCCCCTGGTTAATATTTTGCAGCACAATACTGTTCCCTTCCCTTTTCCCTTTAATGCAATTAAAGCAAAAGTGTAAGAATTAGAGATTTGGGTTTGCAATGAGTGTTTGCTTCTAAAATCCCGCCCCCTGCTGAGCCAAAGGACTCACCTTACAGCTTCCCCCTGTTGGCTTAAAACACATATATTAAGGGCACATCTGCACCTCAAATGCCCTCCTTTTCCACAGTGAAGCCAGACACAAGCCTGAATTCCACTTCCCTCGCCCAGCCCCAAAAATGTAGATCCAAAGATCTGCTGCTGCTGCTTCATTTGATAGGTCTTTTCTGCATAGACCTTTTATTTGTATTAAAGGATTATCTGACCATTGGAAAGTATGTGGGAGCCTCATAAAGACACACCTACTTTTGGATGATGATGAAAAAACGAGTGGAGGGACAAACTCAATGTGAAGTCACTGGATATTATACCACCGTGAAAGGGCAGGAGGAGAACCAGTGCTGTTTCTGTGGGTGTAGGTCAGGAAATGGAAGAATTAGGGTACACTAGCAGAAAATCCCAAGAGGTAATGGTTATCTAAACCTACATTTGAATCCTTGTTCAAGCTACTTGAGCCAGTTTGGTCTTGTGGTTAGAGTGCTGGGTTTTTATCTGGTAGTCTCTTGGTTCACAGGATGTCTTGTGGAGAGCAGAACAGAATTATCAAAATGTCTCCAGAACAGAAAAGCAAAACACATTTTATAACACTTTGAGGCCCCTTAGAGGGTGAGAAAAGTGGGGTATAAAAGCCAACTCCTCTTCTCCTACTACTTTAAGAGTGAGTGAAAATTGTTAGATAATTCAGAAATAAAATATTTAGTCTCTTGGACAATGTTTTCTCTCATGCTGAGGGTAGGTTTAAGGTGGGTTAAAGCTTAGATGTAGACTGGCCCTTAACAAAAAAGAACACTGAAGCAGGACAGTGTACTGGAAGGGAATTATTGAGGTGAGTTACAGACCTTGCTGTTGCTAAATAAAAAATTTGTGTCCTGTGTGACTCTCTAAAGCTGGCTCTAAAACGAGTCCCTGATCTCACACTGGAGCACTTAGTAAGAACATGGAAAACCCTTTCCTTTCTCAGAAAGGAGCATTTTATGTACTATCCTTAGTCACCTTTCAGAATAGGTGAGGCATGTACTGGCGGTGCTTTCTTTCTTCAGTTTTCAGCTTTCCCCAACTGGAAGAAATTATTACAGAAACGTGAACATGGCTTACCTTGCTTGTGGTGGCAGTCCTTAAATTGAGATTACATCTGCTACAATCACTCAGAACTGTGTTTCCTTAAGAGAACAGGAAGAAGAAGAAGAAGAAGAAGAAGAAGAAGAAGAAGAAGAAGAAGAAGAAGAAGAAGAAGAAGAAGAAGAAGAAGAAGAAGAAGAAGAAGAAGAAGAAGAAGAAGAAGAAGAAGAAGAAGAAGAAGAAGAAGAAGAAGAAGAAGAAGAAGAAGAAGAAGAGTTGGCTTTTCTACACAGCTTTTCTCACCCATTTAAGGGGACTCAAAGCGACTGACAAAGCTTTTCCATTCTTCTCCCCACAACAGAACACCCTGTGAGGTAGGTGGGGCTGTGGGTGCTCAGAAGAGAGTTGTGACTAGCCCAAGGTCACCCAGCTGGCTTCATAGGGGAAGAAGAAGAGTTGTTTTTTCTACCTCGCTTTTCTCACTCATTTAACGGGACTCAAAGTGGCTGACAAACTTTTTGTTCTTCTCCCCACAACAGACACCCTGTGAGGTAGGTGCGGCTGTAAGCACTCAGAAGAGAGCTGTGACTAGCCCAGGGTCACCCAGCTGGCTTTATCAGGGCGGGCGGAATCGAACCCAGTATTCCCAGTATTCCCAGATAAGAGTCCGGCTCCCCAACCACTAGACCGAACTGGCTCACAAGGGGGAAAAAGTTGTCTCAGGTAGAGCTTCCTGGATTATTATTTTTTTAATGCATGTTTCTAGACTTTCATAACTATGAGAAAATCCCAGCAAGAAGCCAGAGGAACTCATTGAGTGATTTGGTTTGGCTGCGTTTTGTTTGTAAAGTGCAGATATTGCCTCTTTCGGGTAGCGCCTTGTAAAAGGCATTCCTTCTGCAGAAATAAATGTAGTTTCGGCAACTGCTCTCACCTGCTTGATTTTCTGGTTCCCTTAAAATGCATTTCTCTTGCTGTTTGGCTGGAGAAATTATAGCAGCCAAGTCCTGCCCTGCCTTCATCCCACAGTTTTTCCTTCTTCTGTTACCGATATAGCTGATAAAAATGGCAGCAGGCAGACTTTCTAGATAGACAAACGATGTGAAGCAAGGAGCTGTCCTTGTGCTGATCTATCCCATCATGCCGCATGAAGATGGAACTCTGCCCAGCCTGTTCTCAAAGTCTTTCCTGATTCTTTGACAGTTACCGAGTGAACATTCTCCTCCTTGGGGGAAGGCCTAGGTATGCGGCTGAGAACAGTTGGACCTGTGGCAGGGATATGACCTTCTCACCTTACACTCCAAGCAGGCTGTGCTCGCCCCAGTGAATGCTGGAAGTTGTAGCTTAGAACATCTGGAGGGCAGCAAGTTGAGCCCCACTGATCTGTGAGGTGCACTGCTGTTATATCTGACAGGGCCGAGGCAGGAGGGTGCCTAAGAAAAGCAATCAGACAAAAACTGGCCAAGTGGCAACATTATCCGGGGGGTGGGGGGTGGGCGGGCACATAGAGAAAGAGAAGGAAGCAGAAGGAGTTGACTTTTCTATCCTGCTTTTCTCATCCATTTAAGAGGACTCAAAGCAGCTGACAAAGCTGTCTATTCTTCTTCCCACAACAGACACCTTGGAGTCCAGTTTGGTCTCATGGTTAGAGAGCCGGACACTTATCTGGGAATACCAGGTTCGATTCTGCCCTCCCCCATGAAGCTAGCTGGGTGACCTTGGGCAAGTCACAGCTCTCCTCTGAGCTCTCACAGCCCCACCCACCTCATAGGGTATTCTCTTGTGGGGAGAAGAATAGAAAGTGTTTGTCAGCCACTTGAGTCCCCTTAAATGGGTGAGAAAGGCGGGTTAGAAAAGCCAGCTCTTCTTCTTCCTCCTCCATGAAGCCAGCTGGGTGACCTTGGACTAGTCACAGCTCTACTTCTGAGCTCTCACAGCCCCACCTACCTCATAGGGTGTTCTCTTGTGGGGAGAAGTCCCCTTAAATGGGTGAGAAAGGTGGGCTAGAAAAGCCAACTCTTCTTCTTCTTAACCATTACAGTAGACCAAGCTGGCTAATGCAAGCAGCTAAGCAGAAGACTAGCTGATCCTTCTTCTGTGGGACAAAGATGGCTCTTCAAAGGAGGCCCACTTTAACGTCTCCCCACCCAGCGCAGTTCTGCTACCTCCCCCTTTCTTCCCCTTTCGAGATGTTGCCTTTTTCAGCCTCTGTTGTCGCTGCCTCCTAAGGAAGGTGGAAAGGGAAGGTTCAGCTAGAAGAGAAACCTCTGGAAATGAAGGCACAGCTGGCATGCTCTCCTCCTGCTCAGCTGTACTCGCCCCCCCTTTGCCTTCTGGCGAGTCCCCAGTTGGCGGTGGTGGGGGAAGGGGGTGGCGGGGGAGGGGAAAGTTGGGAAGGAAAGGGAGGGTGGCTTCCTGCTGGTAGAGAAGATGGTCTCCGCGCTGATGCGTGAGGGCAGCTGCCCTGCAGAAGGAGAGGAAGGAGGGAGCCAGAGGGTGGGGGGAGGGAGTGTCAGGTGCTTGTGGTTTTTAATGTAGGCCACTCTCATTAATATTTAGCGTGGTTGGAGTACTGTGGGGAAAGTGTGAATACGTGTATGTGTGTGTAGGGGGGGGAGGGAGTTGCTATGCCTTATGACGGCCCAAGCTTGGCCTTCTCTGCATTGGAATGCCTTTGCCCAGGCAAGGAATGAGGCTTTGCCAGATGCCAGGGCTAAAGAGCTGAAGTCTTATGGAAGAGGAGTTGGGGAGTCTTATGGAAGGGGGGGGGGCTTCTCTCCTGGACTAAGGAGTGTTGTTTCACCGCAACCACAGCCTCCCAGCCTTATTCTCTGGGAGTAAGAATCTGGCTGTGCCAAAACATCTTGGGGACGACAGTCCAGAAAAGGAAGAGAAAAAGGAAAAGAAGCTAAGCCTGTTCTTGTCCTTTCATCGGGTGTGTGTGTGGGGTGGGGGTGGGGGTGAGCGGGTAAAGCTTCCCACAGTAGCGAAGTGCACAAATATTCAAATGCATTCGAAATCCAATCCAATCGACCGGATTTTGCCATTTGGATTCGAATAGAATGTCCTTAAATTCGAATTTAGAGATTTGGTTCAAATTTCAGAGCTATTCATTCGAATTATTCAGACATTCGCATGCGTACGGGTTCGTACACAATGTGTACTTGAAGATCTGCATCTTTCCCGCACCCGTGCGCATTTCTACGGATTCGTACGGGACAAAAACGGGCTGCATACAGGATAACTACGGGATGCATACAGATGTTTACGGATGTGTATGGACCCAGGGAAGATGCATACAGGCATCTACAAATGTTGTTGACATTCGTAAGTGCAAATTCAAATGAAAAATTCGAATGATGCAAATGGATATAATGTTTCTGTAATAATAATTTGCTTACTTTGAATTGAAGTTGGTTAAATTCAAACTTTAACATTCGAATTGAATTGAATTTTTGGGTATTCGATTTGAATTGAATCCCGAAAATTGCGTTCGTGCACACCTCTATCCCACAGTACCTGGAGAAATGTTAGGCTATCTGCTTATGTCTGTTAGAAGCAGAACAGTGTACATACACTCACACTCAAATACACTCTCTCTCTCTCACACACACACAAAGCTGGTTCTGTACAGTGTCACTAGGAGTGCGCAATAATGTTGTGTAATCTCTGTTGCAAAACACTAGAACCAGGAGGCACTCTATGAGCCGTTAGGTAGGAGAGTTAGGGCAGACTAGGGGAAGTATTTTTTCACCCAGAGGGTCATTGCCCTATGGAATTTACTACTAGAAGAGGTGTTAACAGCAACCAGCCTAGGTAGTTTTAAGAAAGTGCTAAATAAATTCATGGATGACAGCTGCATCGGTGGCTACTAGACTGGATGCCCAGGTACTTTCCCCAAGTTAGAGAGACAGGCAGGATGCCTCTAAAGGCCATTAGCAGGGAGTCAGGAGGAGGTGATGGTTTTGCCTTTGTCTTCTGCTTGGGAATGCCCAGAACCGATTTGTGGGCCATGGTGTGAGACTGGATGCTGGGCTAGATGGACTGCGACCTGACCCAGCAGTCTCCTCTTCTTCTTACGAGTGGCGAGACCAGCAGACAGCCCTGGCAATGTATTGCCATGTTGCTGGTCTATCACTGTCAAAATTCAAATGAAAGATACTGCAAGTTCACGCACGCTGTCTTTAAAATTCTGGTGTTATGCTGGACTATCATGGTCTGCTTCTGCTCCTTTGGCGGAGTACCAGACTGGATATATGAGATCCTGCTCCATGTGCCAGAGAGAGAGGCAATCTCCTGGAAGTACAATCCAACACTGTGTTCATAACAGTCTGGCAGACACTGGTTTAGGGACATGCCAGTATTCTTAAAAGTGTCAGCATATCCTTGCCCTGGAACGTCTTGTTTTTGGTGGCAGAAAGATTCAAAAACAACCAAAAAAGAGTCACATTTCCTGTTCTTCTATTGAATGATTTCATAAAATTCTCTCCACAGGCTTCAAAAGGGAAACAGACAACCAGGTTTACTTCTTTACTGACCTGCTATGACCTCAATTGAACCAGGTATGTGCTATATAAAACTCAGGAACTATGTGTGGTAGAGATGTGCATGAATTTTTTTTGACATTCAATTTGAATCAAATACCCAAAAATCCAATTTGATTCGGATATTTTAAATTTGTATTTAACAAGATTCTATTCGACTTTACCAAATTTGAATCTGTTTGTTTGAAATTTTGATTTGAATCTGCACATACGAATGTCGACAGCATTCATATGTGCCCGTACATATCTTCCCTACATCCATACATGTCCGTATGCATCCCGTATGCAACCCGTTTTCATTCCGTATGGATCCGTACAAATGCATACGGATACAGGAAAGATGCGGATGTTCAAGTATGCATCATGTACGAACCCGTACACATAGGAATGTCCGGATAATTCAAAAGAATAGATCCAAAATTCAAAATTTGATTTGAATGTTTACATTTAAATTTCAGGGCATTCGATTTGAATTCGAATGTCGAAATTTGGCACATTCAATTGGATTTTGAATGCCTATGAATATTCATGCTCATGCCTAGACTGTGATGCCAAATCTTGCAGCCCCTGCTAGCTGGGTAAATGAGTCTGGCCTCCATGTGCAGTTAGTTCTCAGGGAAGAAACTAGATAACTCAGCACAAAATGTCGCTGGTTTTTAAGTCATCATAGTCAAAGAACAGGGCTAATTGTTAAGAATGAAATAGTCAGATGAGGCCTTCCTGCTCACACCTGGACATTATCTGAACTAGCAAGATCCACTGGTTTCAACCATGGTCAAGGTGTTGTCTATTTGCTGATCAAATATGAATTAAAAATCCATACGAATAGATTGGAATGTGTTCAGTTCAAATTGAATGTGAATACGTATGAATTTTAAACATTCAAATTCATTCAAATCTTTGGATATGGGAATCAAATCGAATCCCGAAAATTGCATGGATGCACACCGCTAGCACCTACACTCTGGATGGTTCTGTGCTGGCCAGCGTACTGGATCAGGAAGCGTACTGGGGTGGTGCAGTCTTAAGGTGGCCCTTTCTCCAGGGGGCAGTCTAAGAGAGTGGGATCTAAGGGGTGTAGCCTCCCTTAGATCATCATATCAATGTGTCCAGAAGGGAAGCTCTAGTATGTCTGCTGGCCAGGTTGGTATGCCAGACAGTGGAGAATCAGCCTTTTTGTCTAGAACGGTAGGCGGAAGTCTTTATTTCTACGTATAGGAATTTGTGTGGGGAATGGAATGAAGTCAGGAGGGAGAAAAAGCACAGAAACTGTTCTGGGCCCAAGGAGGAAAAACCAAAAGCAGAAGATCATAAAATAAGATCAAGGAATGGAAGCAAAGTGGAGTGGGTAAGCAGAATATGGGGAGGTGACAAGGGTCCATGGAGGATTGATAGGGAAATGTATACAACAGAAAACCTGGGTTTCTCTAGACTATCTGGGTCACACCGTGACAGCTGGCAAGGAGGGTGCCACAGGGAAGGCCAGCTGCCATCCACCCATGACCTGCAGTGGATGTATTTGTGTGTGCAGGAGAGAGACAGAGAGGAAAGGCAAATGAAATGAGATGAAATGGAAATCTTTCGTAAGCAAGAGACAAAATAGAGGTATTCTCCCTGACAACTAGGGTTGTGAACAAATGGGGTTTTTGACATTTGATTCTTAACAAATCGAATGTTAGAAAATCCATATTCATTTGAATAGATCCCCTTCAATGTGGTAGGATTCTATTTGATATGAATGTATTTGTAGAAATTCATACGAATATCCGATACGTATCCAATACGAACAAATACGTATCTGATACATATCCCGTAACAGATATGAACTCTGAAAGCTTCAAATCCGACCTGAATCCACTTTTAATCCACTCTCGATCCATCTTGAATGCAATCTGGATCCGTTACAGATGAGTGGTGCAGCCGCTTTCCCACCTCCCCAGTTTAACAAATGTCCGAAACATTCGTATTCATCCAAATGCCTAACCCTTCCTATAAGAACCTCAGAGGAGCCCTGCTGGATCAGGCCACATCCCATCTAGACCAGCATCCTGTTGCACATGGTGGCCCACCAGTTGCCCATGGGCATCTCAAGCAGAGACAAGGACAAACCTTATCCTGCTCTTGAATCCCAGCAAATGGCTTTAGAAGCATCTTGCCTGTCCCCCCAGCCTGAAAAATGTACTCCAGCATCCACTCTAGTAGCCATTGATACATCTGTCGTCCATAAATTTGTCTAAACTTGTCTGATGTTAATGTCTGAATGTCCTAACATTTGATTCATGGACAAATGTCTGAATTTGTGCAAATTCATACGAATAACAAGCGTTATGAATATACAACCTATTTGTACAGGCGAAGGCAATGGCTCTCTGCTCTAGGACCACACAGGGTGAGGCTGCATTGAGGCGGAGGTCAGGCAGCGGAAACAAATGCAAACAAAATGTTTCCACTGTAAATAAATAACAAACAGGGATATTTCACATTTCCTTTTCTGGGTTTCAGCCTCTTGGGGTTCTACGGTTTGGTTCCTCCTTCCCACACTTTCAGCAAAGATGGGCGGTGGCACAGGTAATGGTGATGAAAACGGACAGAGATGGCCGCTCCTTGTATTCATTACAGATCCAAATCAGGGAGACAAATTCCAGGCTAACTGCACACTGGTTTTACTACTTCGCCTATCTTTTCTTTCATCTGAACAAAATCAAACCAGTGACATGTGCTGCAGGGTCAGGATATGGAGAACTATTTCCAAAGAGTGGTGCCACCTCTGTGAAGGCCCTGTTGCAATTATCAGATGTTTCTAACTGGGGTGGGGTGGGGAAGTGAGCTTAGGGCCTTGGTGAGGAAGCCCAACTATTCTGACTGTGCCGTTTATGGCTATTATTGCTTGGAACCCGACATTATCCTGATCCAATTTGCATCTGGAGCAGAAACAACAAAGGTAAAGGTAAAGGGGTGGGTGAAGGAGAAGCGTAAAAGCGAGCTCTGTCAGGATGCTGGATCCTGGCACCCGCCCAATGGCATTGTATGCTGCCGCCAACCCTGTTTGTGGGGGATCTCCTTGAATAGCTGGCTGTGACGATGGTGGCCCTCGACTTACCAGCCCCTCTGTTATTCCCACCCTCTAGGTACGGACTACCTGGGTGTGGGGTCAGTTCAGCTTGGCCTCGCCGTCCGTGTCTCTGTGCGTGTGTGTGACGGTGCCTGCCAAGTTATTAGCGTGATTCCAAAATTGTGATGCAGGAGGAGTAAGGGAAGCAGATGCTCCTTGGTTATAGTCTTTATTGTTACCTAGAGACAAGCTACTGGCGTTTTCCCAGCCCCCCCCCCAACTGAGTTCCCTTTGCATGCTGCACAAGGAAATTTATGGTACGCCCACACCAAGCGCTTTAACTCCTTCCAGCTCAGATGGCAAGGAAAGAAGGAGGGGACCCGGGAGTCATTTGTGCAGGGTCTCCGGCACTAAGCCTTAGAAACTGCGCTTCCTGCCAAAGGGCCAGAGCCCCCGAAAGCCAGGTTTCATCCAGACAGCACTTATTTATTCTGCACTATTTGGATAACCTGGAGTAAAGCACTTTCAGGCACTTTTTATTCCGGATTACCCAAGCTTTATTCCAGATTATCCAAATAATGTAGAGTAAGTAACTACTGCCTGGATAATGATGATGATGATGAAGAGCCAGCTTTTCTACCCTGCTTTTCTCACCCATTTAAGGGGACTCAAAGCAGCTGACAAAGCTTCTGTTCTCCCCACAACACACACCCTGTGAGGTAGGGGGGGCTGTGAGAGTGGAGAAGAAAGCTGTGACTAGCCCAAGGTCACCCAGCTGGCTTCATGGAGTACTGCAGAATCAAACCCAGTATTCCCAGATAAGAGTCCTGCTCCCTAACCACTAGACCAGACTGGCTCACTACTTTTATATACTACTAAACTTTTCAGAGGAGGAATTTGAAGAAAAAATGGCCCCTGTGATATGTGCCATTTCATTTCAAGGCAGGGATCAAAATCTAAATTAGTTATTACACATTTAGTGAGTATCATTATGATCTTGCATCCATTTTACTGAAGAAAGGATGAAAACACACGCAAAATGTTTCTTAATCATGGTGTACTGAGGCTCCATCTACATGTCCGCCTAGGGAGCCTCTTGGACAACCCAAAGTCCTAAAACAATCATGGATAATACTGCCATTATTAATTGTCTTAATAAATATATTTTATTTATCTCTTTTGTTTGCCCTTTAGTTATCAACAATACACACAGCTCTGGAAAAGCCCTAACATTAATACCCATTTTTATTTTTATTTTTTTGTATCTTTATTAATACCCAGGTCCAGAATTTCATTACTTCTGGGCATATGGAGAGGGCCTTCTCAGTGATGGCACCTCGGCTATGGAATAGTCCCCCCTTGAGCTGCATCAGTCTCTCTCACTGTATATATTCAGGAGGACAGTGAAGACACACAGGAGAAGAACAGAAGGTTTGTCAGCCGCTTTGAGTCCCCTTAAATGAGTGAGAAAAGCGAGGTAGAAAAGCCAACTCTTCTTCTTTACTCTGGCCTTCGGTTAAATGAGGGCACACTCTCCCTTCCCACTTGCAGAAACTGTTTTAATATATGCTTTTTTTAAAATATATTTGATTTTAAATTTTGTTATCTACCCTGAGACCTTCAGGTATACGGAGGGATAGAAATATAAATAATAAACATAACACAATTTACTAACTGGGACCTTCTTTTGGTATTAAGTGATATGAAGCATTCTTGCTTCTCTTTAACACCTTTGCCCTAGCATTAAAGGTGCATTAATTTTGGCCCCTGCCATATCTCAACTGCAGCATTACACAGTATGGGCTTAGTTCTTGGGAGAAGGGGAGGAACTATTAAACCACAAGTCTTGCTAAAAGTAGATGGAGAAGGGTTAAGAAAAGCTCACCCGCCTAAGCCTTTGCAGAGTTTTTGCCATCCAAACTGGGTTGTTCTGAACCAGAGAAACCAATAAGGCTATTTTATGTTTCTTCCACAACTTTCATCAACCTTTTGCATTTCTGGAAATCATTGGGGAAAGGGGTCTTAGGAGCAGGTCTAAGGACTGGAATTGGGTAAGGTCAGGATGTGTATTTCACAACGGAGTGTTTTGTCGTTAGCAAGATAAGTCATACAGTGGCCTTTTCTGCACTTGGCCTTATTCTGGATTATATCTCGAGATAGGGCTCTGTTGTCTGAATGGTAATGCAGACTCCACCTGGCCCTGCCTGGGACCTGCCATTGTCTGCATTACCATGCAGGCAACAGATCCCTACCCTGAGATATATTCCAGAATAAGGCCAAGTGCAGAAAGGGCCAGTATTGCAGACATAAGCTTTTCAGATGCCCAGTTCCTTGTACTAGAAGAAGAAGAGTTGGCTTTTCTATCCCACTTTTCTCACCCATTTAAGGGGACTCAAAGCAGCCAACAAAGCTTTCTATTCTTCTCCCCACAACAGACACCCTGTGAGGTAGGTGAAGCTGTGAGAACTCAGAAGAGAGCTGTGACTCAGCCAAGGTCACCTAGCCGGCTTCATGGAGGAGTGTGGAATCAAATCTGGTATCCCCAGATAGGAGTCCAGCATCCCAACCACAAGACCAAACTGGTTACTCATACCTCTGGGTATCAGTAGCTGATACTTTCTACTATATGAGGGAAGGCAAGTTGCGATCTTTTTGATCTTCTCCAATACTGAAGAAATGTTTTGACCATTCACTGCCCTTTCCCCCCTGTGCTCCTTGCATCCTGATTTAAAACAAACAAACAAATGTGACCTAGGCTGCATTCCCATAGGCATTTAAATCCGAATTGTATCCGAATTTGGTATCCAGAGTCCCCATTTACTTATGCAATAAATCCGAATTCAGTATCCAGCATCCCCATTCAGTTTCTTATTCCCAGATTTTATCAGGACTATCGTGCAGAAATCTGGAGGAAAAAAAGTACTGATGAAAACAGGACTCCCCCCCTTTTTTTGAGCCGAGTCCGTTCCCCCCTCCAAATGGGAATGGTACTGGGCTATTTGGGATGGAGGTCTAGCCTTCTGGCAAATGCCAGCCAGCTGTGGGTGGGATTTCACAGATGCAAATGTCCCCCGCTCCCTTGCCATGCCTGCAATTCTAGAGCCCCGATCAAAAAAGGCAAAAAGGGGAGAGAGCTGCTTTTTGCTTTTAAAACCTTTTTTGCTTGTTTCTTATCTGTATTTTATCTGTATCTTTTCTGATGATTGTTAGCAGGCACTAGAAATGTAGGTAGTAGCTGATAACAATAATCAGAAAGATATGTATAAGCAAAAAGGCTTTGAAGCAAAAAGCAGCTCACCTCCGATTACTCTGTGCTCCTTTGCTGATCTGCTTGAGTGCACAGTTCCCTGTAACGTCGAAAGGGAGGGTGTGAAAAGGAGAAAGTAAAAGTGGCTGCTTTGATGGAAGACAGGGTTCAGAAAATTTCTGAAAAGTGCCAGCTTTTAACTTAAGCTCCCTGGCTTCAGCTCAAGAGAGTGAATGAAGGGGAAAGTTTGGCTGCTTTTAACGGAGGCAGGGTTTGAATTGGGGGTGGGGGAATTTAAAAGTCCTGTTCTCTGTGCTGGGGTGGTGAGAACGGCTATATTTGGATTTTCTCTTGTGAGTGGGAATGGCTAATTTTGGATGAATCTTCAGGAACTCTCTTCAGATTAAAAATAGTCCAAATGGGACTAAAAAAGTAGTCCAAATGGGACTAAAACAAGACTAAAAAAGTTAAGTGGGAATGCACCCCTAGTTTGACCTTGTTGGAGAAAGATAGGGAAAAAAGGAGGGTCATTCTGTTTTGACAAGTTCAAGGGGATCCTGGGAAATCACAGGCCTGACAGCTTCGTGTCCGCTGTGGAAAAAGTAGTGTATTCTTCAACATCGACCGGACAGATGAGCACAGTTGTTTCAACTCACCTACCTACTCGGGAGATGGCAGCTGCAGGTGAATGATGGCTCATATGAGGAGGGGAGAGCAGGGAATTGAAAATGGAGCTGCCCTGCCAGTGAATCAACATCAGATCTGATGTATCTGACAGGCAGGATGGCACCATATTCCAATTCCCAGCTCGCCCTCCCGCACGTGAGCCATCACTCCCTTACTTGCCAGCTTCTGAGTCTGCAGGTGACTTAAAATGATTGTTCTTTACTGTTTGGGTGATGGTGGAGGATACAGCACAGTGGAGATAATCATTAAAGATAAAATCATGAAACTGTTAAAATCAAGGTTAGCCAACATGGCTTGTGCAAGGGAACCTATATAACCAACTTCTCACAATCAATGAGGTTGTATATTGAGGGCAAATTGGAGTTAAACAGGCGCTTTGTAACATTCATCTCCTGGTTGTCTCAGTAGGTTCAACAATTATGGGGCCTTTCTAGAAGAAGAAGAAGAAGAAGAAGAAGAGTTGGATTTTCCACCCCGTATTTCTCATCCATTAACGAGGACTCAAAGTGATTGACAAAGCTTCTGTTCTTCTCCACACAACAGACACCCTGTGAGGTAGGTGGGGCTGTGAGAGATCAGAAGAGAGCTGTGACTAACCCAAGGTCACCCAGCTGGCTTTGTGGAGGAAGAAGAATAGTTGGCTTTTCTACCCTGCTTTTCTCACCTGTTTAAGGGGACTTAAAGCAGCTGACAAAGCTTTCTGTACTTCTCCCCACAACAGACACCCTGTGTGGTAGGTGGGGCTGTGAGAGCTCAGAAGAGAGCTGTGACTTGCCCAAGGTCACCCAGCTGGCTTCGTGGAGGAGTTCAGAATCAAACCCAGTATTCCCGGATAAGAGACCGGCTCCTGAACCATTAGACCAAACTTCAAGCGATGTGCAAGAACAAATTCTCTTTTGAAAATTTGTTTGGATTTTCAAATTTTCACATTGAAACCAAAGTATGGATATTTGAAAGTCTGGAGTTTTAAACAAAACATATAATGTTCCCAGTTTGCGAATACAAAAATTTAGTTGAATTTTCACACTTTTGCAGTATATTACTGATGAAAACAGCCTTTTTTTAATAGGAAAAAACCTGCAAAATGTGTTTAGCCACGGATGTGAATGTTTGAAGGAATGCTTTGAGGATGAAACTAATTTTTGGACAATTGATTCAATTGTGAAATGAATATTATTTTTTTGAGCATGCCCTGGGCCTTATTGCACATTATATCCTGCCAGTCTCATGTAGGTGCAGATTGCAGCAGATCCCAGGAGCAGGCAGATGGCAGGTCCTTGTTCTGGAATATAATCCAGAATAAGACCTGGTGCAGAAAGGGCTATAGAATGAAAAGGACAGGACTTTTTATGAACAAGCAACAAAAAGGAACAGGGCAGGACTCAATGGATGTTTCTCACAATGGGTAGCTGTTAAAGTGGAGTCGCTTGAGGTTTTGATCTGGGATGGATGCTTTGAAATGCATGATCTAGGGATAGGAGTGAACAGTAACATTTTAGAGATAAAATTACCAGTATGATATGAATTGATGGCGTGAGTGCTTTGGATTACTATGTATATTTTTGGTCATTATGGCTGCCTCCAGACTAGCGGAATAAATCCACAGTTAAATGTAAAAGCACAGTATACTTACTGCGCAGCAACGACCGGGCATCTCAACTCGAAAGGCAGCTCCATAGCTTCTGCATCAGAGCTGTGAGAGCTGAGTTGGCACATGCCGCCATGTGGGTTAAGGCAGCCAATCAAATTTTGAGCTGCCCTTCCTGCTCTCGTCTTGCTGTTCTCACTGTTCTGCCTCCTCTGGAGGGAAACTTCAGGTTTTGTTTATACTGCACAGCGAGTGCCCTTGATCTAGCATTAAGGTAAGTGCACAGTCCCATTTGGATAATGCGATGCCATGACAATCCATTGATCATTGTGAGTGACTCCTCAATCGAGACTCTGCATTCCACTGCACAGTATAAGCGTGTCTGAACGCAGCCTTAGTCTCTCAGTGGGTTTTCATATGGTTGACCATAATATCCTGCTAGGCCACCTTTCCTGGTTGGAATTGGAAGTCGTATGCTGCAGTAGTTCTGTTCCTACTTGCATGGAAGATCTCAGAGGGTGTTGCTGGGTGACTGTGCCTCTGGGCCTTGTCGCCAATGCTATTTAATATCCGTCTGATGCCACTGGGAATAGTCTTTAGGAGTTTGGGTGCAATATGTCATTAGATACTGTTACTATCCTCAGCCAGTGCCTGGATGCAGTGATGGGTTGAATGAAGGCCAAGGAACTGAGACCGAATCCTGAAAAGATGGAGATTCTGTGGGTTGAACATTACCAGGTTCTGATACTGGGAAACTAACCTGTTTGGATGGTGTTGCACTGATTTCCTGATTGCCTACCAAGCTAGACTTATAAAGTCCT